>CAJHNH020006211.1:0-14082 GCA_905116865.2 Candidula unifasciata | reverse complement strand
GTGTCCAATTTATCATCTACAGTATCTAGTCAAGTGTGAAATGATAGACTGAGACTAAATTGGCATCTTTTTTGCAAATATTATTTGGCCAAACGCATAAAGCATAAATTCTGCAAAATTGTCACTTGTGGTCATTTTTATGTTATCTCAATTGTTGCCCCCAGATTGTACAAAAATGCTAAATCAGACATCCAGTTTAACTACTCTGCATCTAGCGTGTCTATTCATGTGTAAAATAATTGTCTGGGACTCACTGTTTAGTGGTAGGACACAAACAAGTTGTTAGGAACATTTCTTCGTAAAATTTGTTTTTCACTTTTATCTTATCTATTTTTCTGTCACCTATGAGCTCCAAAATGTCCAATTTATCATCTAGAGTATCTCGTCAAGTGTGAAATGATAGACTGAGACTAAATTGGCAACTTTTTGGGAAAAAAAAGATTTTGGCCAAACGCGAAAGGCATAAATTCTGGAAAAATGTCACTTGTGGTCATTTTTATGATATCTCAATTGTTGCACCCAGATTGTACCAAAATGCCAAATAAGACATCCATTTTAACTACTCTGCATCTAGCGTGTCTATTCATGTGTAAAATAATTGTCTGGGACTCACTGTTTAGTGGTAGGACACAAACAAGTTGTTAGGAACATTTCTTCGTAAAATTTGTTTTTCACTTTTATCTTATCTATTTTTCTGTCACCTATGAGCTCCAAAAATGTCCAATTTATCATCTAGAGTATCTCGTCAAGTGTGAAATGATAGACTGAGACTAAATTGGCAACTTTTTGGAAAATAAGATTTTGGCCAAACGCGAAAGGCATAAATTCTGGAAAAATGTCACTTGTGGTCATTTTTATGTTATCTCAATTGTTGCCCCCAGATTGTACCAAAATGCCAAATCAGACATTCAGTTTACCTACTCTGCATCTAGCGTGTCTATTCATGTGTAAAATAATTGTCTGGGACTCAATGTTTAGTGGTAGGACACAAACAAGTTGTTAGGAACATTTCTTCGTAAAATTTGTTTTTCACTTTTATCTTATCTATTTTTCTGTCACCTATGAGCTCCAAAGTGTCCAATTTATCATCTAGAGTATCTCGTCAAGTGTGAAATGATAGACTGAGACTAAATTGGCAACTTTTTGGAAAATATTATTTTGGCCAAACGCGAAAGGCATAAATTCTGCAAAATTGTCACTTGTGGTCATTTTTATGTTATCTCAATTGTTGCCCCCAGATTGTACAAAAATGCCAAATCAGACATCCAGTTTACCTACTCTGCATCTAGCGTGTCTATTCATGTGTAAAATAATTGTCTGGGACTCAATGTTTAGTGGTAGGACACAAACAAGTTGTTAGGAACATTTCTTCGTAAAATTTGTTTTTCACTTTTATCTTATCTATTTTTCTGTCACCAATGAGCTCCAAAGTGTCCAATTTATCATCTAGAGTATCTCGTCAAGTGTGAAATGATAGACTGAGACTAAATTGGCAACTTTTTTGCAAAATATGATTTTGGCCAAACGCGTAAGGCATAAATTCTGCAAAAATGTCACTTGTGGTCATTTTTATGTTATCTCAATTGTTGCCCCCAGATTGTACAAAAATGCCAAATCAGACATCCAGTTTAACTACTCTGCATCTAGCGTGTCTATTCATGTGTAAAATAATTGTCTGGGACTCACTGTTTAGTGGTAGGACACAAACAAGTTGTTAGGAACATTTCTTCGTAAAATTTGTTTTTCACTTTTATCTTATCTATTTTTCTGTCACCTATGAGCTCCAAAGTGTCCAATTTCTCATCTAGAGTATCTCGTCAAGTGTGAAATGATAGACTGAGACTAAATTGGCAACTTTTTGGAAAATAAGATTTTGGCCAAACGCGAAAGGCATAAATTCTGGAAAAATGTCACTTGTGGTCATTTTTATGATATCTCAATTGTTGCACCCAGATTGTACCAAAATGCCAAATCAGACATTAAGTTTACCTACTCTGCATCTAGCGTGTCTATTCATGTGTAAAATAATTGTCTGGGACTCACTGTTTAGTGGTAGGACACAAACAAGTTGTTAGGAACATTTCTTCGTAAAATTTGTTTTTCACTTTTATCTTATCTATTTTTCTGTCACCTATGAGCTCCAAAATGTCCAATTTATCATCTAGAGTATCTCGTCAAGTGTGAAATGATAGACTGAGACTAAATTGGCAACTTTTTGGAAAATATGATTTTGGCTAAACGCGAAAGGCATAAATTCTGCAAAATTGTCACTTGTGGTCATTTTTATGTTATCTCAATTGTTGCTCCCAGATTGTACAAAAATGCCAAATCAGACATCCAGTTTAACTACTCTGCATCTAGCGTGTCTATTCATGTGTAAAATAATTGTCTGGGACTCAATGTTTAGTGGTAGGACACAAACAAGTTGTTAGGAACATTTCTTCGTAAAATTTGTTTTTCACTTTTATCTTATCTATTTTTCTGTCACGTATGAGCTCCAAAATGTCCAATTTATCATCTAGAGTATCTCGTCAAGTGTGAAATGATAGACTGAGACTAAATTGGCAACTTTTTGGAAAATATTTGATTTTGGCCAAACGCGTAAGGCATAAATTCTGCAAAATTGTCACTTGTGGTCATTTTTATGTTATCTCAATTGTTGCCCCCAGATTGTACAAAAATGCCAAATCAGACATCCAGTTTAACTACTCTGCATCTAGCGTGTCTATTCATGTGTAAAATAATTGTCTGGGACTCACTTTTTAGTGGTAGGACACAAACAAGTTGTTAGGAACATTTCTTCGTAAAATTTGTTTTTCACTTTTATCTTATCTATTTTTCTGTCACCTATGAGCTCCAAAGTGTCCAATTTCTCATCTAGAGTATCTCGTCAAGTGTGAAATGATAGACTGAGACTAAATTGGCAACTTTTTGGAAAATAAGATTTTGGCCAAACGCGAAAGGCATAAATTCTGGAAAAATGTCACTTGTGTTCATTTTTATGATATCTCAATTGTTGCCCCCAGATTGTACCAAAAATGCCAAATCAGACATTAAGTTTACCTACTCTGCATCTAGCGTGTCTATTCATGTGTAAAATAATTGTCTGGGACTCACTGTTTAGTGGTAGGACACAAACAAGTTGTTAGGAACATTTCTTCGTAAAATTTGTTTTTCACTTTTATCTTATCTATTTTTCTGTCACCTATGAGCTCCAAAGTGTCCAATTTATCATCTAGAGTATCTCGTCAAGTGTGAAATGATAGACTGAGACTAAATTGGCAACTTTTTGGAAAATATGATTTTGGCCAAACGCGAAAGGCATAAATTCTAAAAAAAATGTCACCTGTGGTCATTTTTATGTTATCTCAATTGTTGCCCCCAGATTGTACAAAAATGCCAAATCAGACATCCAGTTTAACTACTCAGCATCTAGCGTGTCTATTCATGTGTAAAATAATTGTCTGGGACTCACTGTTTAGTGGTAGGACACAAACAAGTTGTTAGGAACATTTTCTTCGTAAAATTGTTTTTCACTTTTATCTTATCTATTTTTCTGTCACCAATGAGCTCCAAAATGTCCAATTTTATCATCTAGAGTATCTCGTCAAGTGTGAAATGATAGACTGAGACTAAATTGGCAACTTTTTGCAAAATATGATTTTGGCCAAACGCGAAAGGCATAAATTCTGCAAAAATGTCACTTGTGGTCATTTTTATGTTATCTCAATTGTTGCCCCCAGATTGTACAAAAATGCCAAATCAGACATTCAGTTTACCTACTCTGCATCTAGCGTGTCTATTCATGTGTAAAATAATTGTCTGGGACTCAATGTTTAGTGGTAGGACACAAACAAGTTGTTAGGAACAATTTCTTCGTAAAATTTGTTTTTCACTTTTATCTTATCTATTTTTCTGTCACCTATGAGCTCCAAAGTGTCCAATTTATCATCTAGAGTATCTCGTCAAGTGTGAAATGATAGACTGAGACTAAATTGGCAACTTTTTTGCAAATATTATTTTGGCCAAACGCGTAAGGCATAAATTCTGGAAAATTGTCACTTGTGGTCATTTTTATGTTATCTCAATTGTTGCCCCCAAATTGTACCAAAATGCCAAATCAGACATCCAGTTTAACTACTCTGCATCTAGCGTGTCTATTCATGTGTAAAATAATTGTCTGGGACTCACTGTTTAGTGGTAGGACACAAACAAGTTGTTAGGAACATTTCTTCGTAAAATTTGTTTTTCACTTTTATCTTATCTATTTTTCTGTCACCAACGAGCTCCAAAGTGTCCAATTTATCATCTAGAGTATCTCGTCAAGTGTGAAATGATAGACTGAGACTAAATTGGCAACTTTTTTGAAAATATGATTTTGGCCAAACGCGTAAGGCATAAATTCTGCAAAATTGTCACTTGTGGTCATTTTTATGTTATCTCAATTGTTGCCCCCAGATTGTACAAAAATGCCAAATCAGACATCCAGTTTAACTACTCTGCATCTAGCGTGTCTATTCATGTGTAAAATAATTGTCTGGGACTCACTGTTTAGTGGTAGGACACAAACAAGTTGTTAGGAACATTTCTTCGTAAAATTTGTTTTTTCACTTTTATCTTATCTATTTTTCTGTCACCTATGAGCTCCAAAGTGTCCAATTTATCATCTAGAGTATCTCGTCAAGTGTGAAATGATAGACTGAGACTAAATTGGCAACCTTTTTGGAAAATATGATTTTGGCCAAACGCGAAAGCATAAATTCTACAAAATTGTCACTTGTGGTCATTTTTATGTTATCTCAATTGTTGCCCCCAGATTGTACAAAAATGCCAAATCAGACATCCAGTTTAACTACTCTGCATCTAGCGTGTCTATTCATGTGTAAAATAATTGTCTGGGACTCACTGTTTAGTGGTAGGACACAAACAAGTTGTTAGGAACAATTTTTCGTAAAATTTGTTTTTCACTTTTATCTTATCTATTTTTCTGTCACGTATGAGCTCCAAAGTGTCCAATTTATCATCTAGAGTATCTCGTCAAGTGTGAAATGATAGACTGAGACTAAATTGGCAACTTTTTTGCAAATATTATTTTGGCCAAACGCGTAAGGCATAAATTCTGCAAAATTGTCACTTTTGGTCATTTTTATGTTATTCCAATTGTTGCCCCCAAATTGTACCAAAATGCCAAATCAGACATCCAGTTTAACTACTCTGCATCTAGCGTGTCTATTCATGTGTAAAATAATTGTCTGGGACTCACTGTTTAGTGGTAGGACACAAACAAGTTGTTAGGAACATTTCTTCGTAAAATTTGTTTTTCACTTTTATCTTATCTATTTTTCTGTCACCTATGAGCTCCAAAGTGTCCAATTTCTCATCTAGAGTATCTCGTCAAGTGTGAAATGATAGACTGAGACTAAATTGGCAACTTTTTTGCAAATATGATTTTGGCCAAACGAAAGGCATAAATTCTGGAAAAATGTCACTTGTGGTCATTTTTATGTTATCTCAATTGTTGCCCCCAGATTGTACAAAATGCCAAATCAGACATCCAGTTTAACTACTCTGCATCTAGCGTGTCTATTCATGTGTAAAATAATTGTCTGGGACTCACTGTTTAGTGGTAGGACACAAACAAGTTGTTAGGAACAATTCTTCGTAAAATTTGTTTTTCACTTTTATCTTATCTATTTTTCTGTCACCAACGAGCTCCAAAGTGTCCAATTTCTCATCTAGAGTATCTCGTCAAGTGTGAAATGATAGACTGAGACTAAATTGGCAACTTTTTTGCAAAATATGATTTTGGCCAAACGCGAAAGGCATAAATCTGGAAAAATGTCACTTGTGGTCATTTTTATGTTATCTCAATTGTTGCCCCAGATTGTACCAAAAATGCCAAATCAGACATTCAGTTTACCTACTCTGCATCTAGCGTGTCTATTCATGTGTAAAATAATTGTCTGGGACTCACTGTTTAGTGGTAGGACACAAACAAGTTGTTAGGAACATTTCTTCGTAAAATTTGTTTTTCACTTTTATCTTATCTATTTTTCTGTCACCTATGAGCTCCAAAGTGTCCAATTTCTCATCTAGAGTATCTCGTCAAGTGTGAAATGATAGACTGAGACTAAATTGGCAACTTTTTGGAAAATAAGATTTTGGCCAAACGCGAAAGGCATAAATTCTGGAAAAATGTCACTTGTGGTCATTTTTATGTTATCTCAATTGTTGCCCCCAGATTGTACAAAAATGCCAAATCAGACATCCAGTTTAACTACTCTGCATCTAGCGTGTCTATTCATGTGTAAAATAATTGTCTGGGACTCAATGTTTAGTGGTAGGACACAAACAAGTTGTTAGGAACAATTCTTCGTAAAATTTGTTTTTCACTTTTATCTTATCTATTTTTCTGTCACCTATGAGCTCCAAAGTGTCCAATTTCTCATCTAGAGTATCTCGTCAAGTGTGAAATGATAGACTGAGACTAAATTGGCAACTTTTTGAAAATATGATTTTTGCCAAACGCGAAAGGCATAAATTCTGGAAAAATGTCACTTGTGTGTCATTTTTATGTTATCTCAATTGTTGCCCCAGATTGTACCAAAAATGCCAAATCAGACATTCAGTTTACCTACTCTGCATCTAGCGTGTCTATTCATGTGTAAAATAATTGTCTGGGACTCAATGTTTAGTGGTAGGACACAAACAAGTTGTTAGGAACATTTCTTCGTAAAATTTGTTTTTCACTTTTATCTTATCTATTTTTCTGTCACCTATGAGCTCCAAAGTGTCCAATTTATCATCTAGAGTATCTCGTCAAGTGTGAAATGATAGACTGAGACTAAATTGGCAACTTTTTGCAAATATATATTTTGGCCAAACGCGTAAGGCATAAATTCTGCAAAATTGTCACTTGTGGTCATTTTTATGTTATCTCAATTGTTGCCCCCAGATGTACCAAAATGCCAAATCAGACATCCAGTTTAACTACTCTGCATCTAGCGTGTCTATTCATGTGTAAAATAATTGTCTGGGACTCACTGTTTAGTGGTAGGACACAAACAAGTTGTTAGGAACATTTCTTCGTAAAATTTTTTTTTCACTTTTATCTTATCTATTTTTCTGTCACCATGAGCTCCAAAGTGTCCAATTTATCATCTAGAGTATCTCGTCAAGTGTGAAATGATAGACTGAGACTAAATGGCAACTTTTTTTGCAAATATGATTTTGGCCAAACGCGAAAGCATAAATTCTGCAAAAATTGTCACTTGTGGTCATTTTTATGTTATCTCAATTGTTGCCCCCAGATTGTACAAAAATGCCAAATCAGACATTCAGTTTAACTACTCTGCATCTAGCGTGTCTATTCATGTGTAAAATAATTGTCTGGGACTCAATGTTTAGTGGTAGGACACAAACAAGTTGTTAGGAACAATTTCTTCGTAAAATTTGTTTTTCACTTTTATCTTATCTATTTTTCTGTCACCATGAGCTCCAAAGTGTCCAATTTCTCATCTAGAGTATCTCGTCAAGTGTGAAATGATAGACTGAGACTAAATTGGCAACTTTTTTGCAAATATTTATTTTGGCCAAACGCGAAAAGGCATAAATTCTGGAAAAATTGTCACTTGTGGTCATTTTTATGTTATCTCAATTGTTGCCCCAGATTGTACAAAAATGCCAAATCAGACATCCAGTTTAACTACTCTGCATCTAGCGTGTCTATTCATGTGTAAAATAATTGTCTGGGACTCACTGTTTAGTGGTAGGACACAAACAAGTTGTTAGGAACATTCTTCGTAAAATTTGTTTTCACTTTTATCTTATCTATTTTTCTGTCACCTATGAGCTCCAAAGTGTCCAATTTATCATCTAGAGTATCTCGTCAAGTGTGAAATGATAGACTGAGACTAAATTGGCAACTTTTTGGAAAATATGATTTTTGGCCAAACGCGAAAGGCATAAATTCTGGAAAAATGTCACTTGTGGTCATTTTTATGTTATCTCAATTGTTGCCCCCAGATTGTACAAAAATGCCAAATCAGACATCCAGTTTAACTACTCTGCATCTAGCGTGTGTATTCATGTGTAAAATAATTGTCTGGGACTCACTGTTTAGTGGTAGGACACAAACAAGTTGTTAGGAACATTTCTTCGTAAAATTTGTTTTTCACTTTTATCTTATCTATTTTTCTGTCACCTATGAGCTCCAAAGTGTCCAATTTATCATCTAGAGTATCTCGTCAAGTGTGAAATGATAGACTGAGACTAAATTAGCAACTTTTTGGAAAAAATGATTTTGGCCAAAACGCGAAAGGCATAAATTCTGCAAAATTGTCACCTGTAGTCATTTTTATGTTATCTCAATTGTTGCCCCCAGTTTGTACAAAAATGCCAAATCAGACATCCAGTTTAACTACTCTGCATGTAGTGTGTCTATTCATGTGTAAAATAACTGTCTGGGACTCACAGTTTAGTGGTAGTACACAAACAAGTTGTTAGGAACAATTCTCGTAAAATTTGTTTTTCACTTTTATCTTATCTATTTTTCTGTCACCAATGAGCTCCAAAGTGTCCAATTTATCATCTAGAGTATCTCGTCAAGTGTGAAATGATAGACTGAGACTAAATTGGCAACTTTTGCAAATATTATTTTGCCAAACGCGAAAGGCATAAATTCTGCAAAATTGTCACTTGTGGTCATTTTATGTTATCTCAATTGTTGCCCCAGATTGTACAAAATGCCAAATCAGACATCCAGTTTAACTACTCTGCATCTAGCGTGTCTATTCATGTGTAAAATAATTGTCTGGGACTCACTGTTTAGTGGTAGGACACAAACAAGTTTGTTAGGAACATTTCTTCGTAAAATTTGTTTTTCACTTTTATCTTATCTATTTTTCTGTCACCTATGAGCTCCAAAGTGTCCAATTTATCATCTAGAGTATCTCGTCAAGTGTGAAATGATAGACTGAGACTAAATTGGCAACTTTTTGGAAAATATGATTTTGGCCAAACGCGAAAGGCATAAATTCTGGAAAAATTGTCACTTGTGGTCATTTTTATGTTATCTCAATTGTTGCCCCCAGATTGTACAAAAATGCCAAATCAGACATTCAGTTTAACTACTCTGCATCTAGCGTGTCTATTCATGTGTAAAATAATTGTCTGGGACTCACTGTTTAGTGGTAGGACACAAACAAGTTGTTAGGAACATTTCTTCGTAAAATTTGTTTTTCACTTTTATCTTATCTATTTTTCTGTCACCTATGAGCTCCAAAGTGTCCAATTTATCATCTAGAGTATCTCGTCAAGTGTGAAATGATAGACTGAGACTAAATTGGCAACTTTTTGGAAAATATGATTTTGGCCAAACGCGAAAGGCATAAATTCTGGAAAAATGTCACTTGTGGTCATTTTTATGTTATCTCAATTGTTGCCCCCAGATTGTACAAAAATGCCAAATCAGACATTCAGTTTAACTACTCTGCATCTAGCGTGTCTATTCATGTGTAAAATAATTGTCTGGGACTCAATGTTTAGTGGTAGGACACAAACAAGTTGTTAGGAACAATTCTTCGTAAAATTTGTTTTTCACTTTTATCTTATCTATTTTTCTGTCACCAATGAGCTCCAAAGTGTCCAATTTATCATCTAGAGTATCTCGTCAAGTGTGAAATGATAGACTGAGACTAAATTGCAACTTTTTTGCAAATATTATTTTGGCCAAACGCGTAAGGCATAAATTCTGCAAATTGTCACTTGTGGTCATTTTTATGTTATCTCAAATTGTTGCCCCCAGATTGTACAAAAATGCCAAATCAGACATCCAGTTTAACTACTCTGCATCTAGCGTGTCTATTCATGTGTAAAATAATTGTCTGGGACTCACTGTTTAGTGGTAGGACACAAACAAGTTGTTAGGAACATTTCTTCGTAAAATTTGTTTTTTTCACTTTTATCTTATCTATTTTTCTGTCACCAATGAGCTCCAAAGTGTCCAATTTATCATCTAGAGTATCTCGTCAAGTGTGAAATGATAGACTGAGACTAAATTGGCAACTTTTTGCAAATATGATTTTGGCCAAACGCGTAAGGCATAAATTCTGCAAAATTGTCACTTGTGGTCATCTGTCACCTATGAGCTCCAAAATGTCCAATTTATCATCTAGAGTATCTCGTCAAGTGTGAAATGATAGACTGAGACTAAATTGGCAACTTTTTGGAAAATAGATTTTTGGCCAAACGCGAAAAGGCATAAATTCTGGAAAATTGTCACTTGTGGTCATTTTTATGTTATCTCAATTGTTGCCCCCAGATTGTACCAAAAATGCCAAATCAGACATTCAAGTTTAACTACTCTGCATCTAGCGTGTCTATTCATGTGTAAAAATAATTGTCTGGGACTCACTGTTTAGTGGTAGGACACAAACAAGTGTTAGGAACATTTCTTCGTAAAATTTGTTTTTTCACTTTTATCTTATCTATTTTTTCTGTCACCTATGAGCTCCAAAATGTCCAATTTATCATCTAGAGTATCTCGTCAAGTGTGAAATGATAGACTGAGACTAAATTGGCAACTTTTTGGAAAATATGATTTTGGCCAAACGCGAAGGCATAAATTCTGGAAAAATTGTCACTTGTGGTCATTTTTATGTATCTCAATTGTTGCCCCCAGATTGTACAAAAATGCCAAAATCAGACATCCAGTTTAACTACTCTGCATCTAGCGTGTCTATTCATGTGTAAAATAATTGTCTGGGACTCACTTTTTAGTGGTAGGACACAAACAAGTTGTTAGGAACATTTCTTCGTAAAATTTGTTTTTCACTTTAACTTATCTATTTTTCTGTCACCTATGAGCTCCAAAGTGTCTAATTTCTCATCTAGAGTATCTCGTCAAGTGTGAAATGATAGACTGAGACTAAATTGGCAACTTTTTGGAAAATATGATTTTGGCCAAACGCGAAAGGCATAAATTCTGGAAAAAATGTCACTTGTGGTCATTTTTATGTTATCTCAATTGTTGCCCCCAGATTGTACCAAAAATGCCAAATCAGACATCCAGTTTACCTACTCTGCATCTAGCGTGTCTATTCATGTGTAAAATAATTGTCTGGGACTCACTGTTTAGTGGTAGGACACAAACAAGTTGTTAGGAACATTTCTTCGTAAAATTTGTTTTTCACTTTTATCTTATCTATTTTTCTGTCACCAACGAGCTCCAAAGTGTCCAATTTATCATCTAGAGTATCTCGTCAAGTGTGAAATGATAGACTGAGACTAAATTGGCAACTTTTTTGCAAATATTATTTTGGCCAAACGCGTAAGGCATAAATTCTGCAAAATTGTCACTTGTGGTCATTTTTATGTTATCTCAATTGTTGCCCCCAGATTGTACAAAAATGCCAAATCAGACATCCAGTTTAACTACTCTGCATCTAGCGTGTCTATTTATGTGTAAAATAATTGTCTGGGACTCACTGTTTAGTGGTAGGACACAAACAAGTTGTTAGGAACATTTCTTCGCAAAATTTGTTTTTCACTTTTATCTTATCTATTTTTCTGTCACCTATGAGCTCCAAAGTGTCCAATTTCTCATCTAGAGTATCTCGTCAAGTGTGAAATGATAGACTGGGACTAAATTTATCAACTGTTTGAAAAATATGATTTTGGTCAAACGCGAAAGGCATAAATTCTGGAAAAATGTCACTTGTTGTCATTTTATGTTATCTCAATTGTTGCCCCCAGATTGTATAAAAATGCCAAATCAGACATTCAGTTTAACAATTCTGCATCTACCGTGTCTATTCATGTGTAAAATGATTGTCTGGGACTCACTGTTTAGTGGTAGGACACAAACAAGTTGTTAGGAACATTTCTTCGTAAAATTTGTTTTTCACTTTTATCTTATCTATTTTTTTTTCACCTATGAGCTCCAAAGTGTCCAATTTCTCATCTAGAGTATCTCGTCAAGTGTGAAATGATAGACTGAGACTAAATTGGCAACTTTTTGGAAAATTATATTTTGGCCAAACGGGTAAGGCATAAATTCTGCAAAATTGTCACTTGTGGTCATTTTTATGTTATCTCAATTGTTGCCCCCAGATTGTACAAAAATGCCAAATCAGACATCCAGTTTAACTACTCTGCATCTAGCGTGTCTATTCATGTGTAAAATAATTCTCTGGAACTCACTGTTTAGTGGTAGGACACAAACAAGTTGTTAGGAACATTTCTTCGTAAAATTTGTTTTTCACTTTTATCTTATCTATTTTTCTGTCACCTATGAGCTCCAAAGTGTCCAATTTCTCATCTAGAGTATCTCGTCAAGTGTGAAATGATAGACTGAGACAAAATTGGCAACTTTTTTTGCAAATATTTTTTGGCCAAACGATTAAGGCATAAATTCTGCAAAATTGTCACTTGTGGTCATTTTTATGTTATCTCAATTGTTGCCCCCAGATTGTACCAAAATGCCAAATCAGACATCCAGTTTAACTACTCTGCATCTAGCGTGTCTATTCATGTGTAAAATAATTGTCTGGGACTCACTGTTTAGTGGTAGGACACAAACAAGTTGTTAGGAACATTTCTTCGTAAAATTTGTTTTTCACTAATATCTTATCTATTTTTCTGTCACCTATGAGCTCCAAAGTGTCCAATTTATCATCTAGAGTATCTCGTCAAGTGTGAAATGATAGACTGAGACTAAATTGGCAACTTTTTGGAAAAATATGATTTTGGCCAAACGCGAAAGGCATAAATTCTGGAAAAATTGTCACTTGTGGTCATTTTTATGTTATCTCAATTGTTGCCCCCAGATTGTACAAAAATGCCAAATCAGACATCCAGTTTAACTACTCTACATCTAGCGTGTCTATTCATGTGTAAAATAATTGTCTGGGACTCACTGTTTAGTGGTAGGACACAAACAAGTTGTTAGGAACATTTCTTCGTAAAATTTGTTTTTCACTTTTATCTTATCTATTTTTCTGTCACCTATGAGCTCCAAAGTGTCCAATTTCTCATCTAGAGTATCTCGTCAAGTGTGAAATGATAGACTGAGACTAAATTGGCAACTTTTTTGAAAATATGATTTTGGCCAAACGCGTAATGCATAAATTCTGCAAAAATTGTCACTTGTGGTCATTTTTATGTTATCTCAATTGTTGCCCCCAGATTGTACAAAAATGCCAAATCAGACATCCAGTTTAACAACTCTACATCTAGCGTGTCTATTCATGTGTAAAATAATTGTCTGGGACTCAATGTTTAGTGGTAGGACACAAACAAGTTGTTAGGATCATTTCTTCGTAAAATTTGTTTTTTCACTTTTATCTTATCTATTTTTCTGTCACCTATGAGCTCCAAAGTGTCAAATTTATCATCTAGAGTATCTCGTCAAGTGTGAAATGATAGACTGAGACTAAATTGGCAACTTTTTTTGAAAATATTATTTTGGCCAAACGCGTAAAGCATAAAATTCTGCAAAATTGTCACTTGTGGTCATTTTTTATGTTATCTCAATTGTTGCCCCCAGATTGTACAAAAATGCCAAATCAGACATCCAGTTTAACTACTCTGCATCTAGCGTGTCTATTCATGTGTAAAATAATTGTCTGGGACTCACTGTTTAGTGGTAGGACACAAACAAGTTGTTAGGAACATTTCTTCGTAAAATTTGTTTTTCACTTTTATCTTATCTATTTTTCTGTCACCTATGAGCTCCAAAGTGTCCAATTTCTCATCTAGAGTATCTCGTCAAGTGTGAAATGATAGACTGAGACTAAATTGGCAACTTTTTGGAAAATTATATTTTGGCCAAACGGGTAAGGCATAAATTCTGCAAAATTGTCACTTGTGGTCATTTTTATGTTATCTCAATTGTTGCCCCCAGATTGTACAAACATGCCAAATCAGACATCAAGTTTAACTACTCTGCATCTAGCGTGTCTATTTATGTGTAAAATAATTGTCTGGGACTCACTGTTTAGTGGTAGGACACAAACAAGTTGTTAGGAACATTTCTTCGTAAAATGTGTTTTTCACTTTTATCTTATCTATTTTTCTGTCACC
>CAJHNH020006210.1:0-14093 GCA_905116865.2 Candidula unifasciata | reverse complement strand
CATCATGACAGCATGCCGTGAGTGCAACTGACCACTGCCGATTTCTTGAAGGAGTGTCCACTGGTTTCCTCCTCGGTGCATCCTGTTCTTGCCTTTACAAATTGTCAGGGTGGAATTCTCTTTCATTAAGATTAGTCCAGAATCAGAGCACGAAATCAAGTCAGGGGGTACAGTCAGATCATTAGGAAACTCAGGGTTTCCTGCAGACAGTAAAATGGCATTTCTTCGCAATGAAGTTTCCACTATCAGCTGAGATACCCCTGTCACTTCCTTCGAAGCGAAGAGTAATACAAGACCAGAATGTTGGGGTTCCCTACTACTAATGGCTTGTTCCGCTTCAGGGTCCTTCATCAGAAGTATCCCTGTCGCCCCTGCTGTACGGGATAGAGACAATTTGTCTCCCTGCACACAAGAAGTACCTTCTTCTTCATCAATGGCAAACATTTCTGTCTGTCCAGTATCAGAGTGCACAGGACTTGCAGCAATGTCCTGTTTACTCGCTGTCTCTAAGGTCGTCAAGAACTTAAGAGAACTATCCTCCTTATCTGTTATCTATGCCCTGGTCTGGCTTTCACATACCAAGTCTAGTGGAGGCAAATAAGGGGATTTGTTGCTACCATCACAGTCAACTACTTTGGGCGAAAAGTCAGAACTAACTATTTCTATTTTGTATGCAATCACATCAAGGGAAATAGGGGAAACAGGTTTAGTGTTATTCCCTACATTAGTCTGCTTTACTTCCTCTTCTTGTTGGAAGGGACCAAAGGGATTATGGGAGTTGGGAAAGGTTTTGCCCTCGTCCTCATTAATGGCTGATGTGCCAGTCGAACCACTGTGTCGACGGTTAGTACAGTTATCACGCTTGTGATTACTGCGGGGTGTGCTCTCATATATCTCATCTGAGATAATGGGAGTAAGGGGTTCCAGCAATGTAGATCTGGTCCCTTTTGAAGATTTCCGCTTCTTACTCCATCTTTTCCTTTTAGGCTTAAGAATGGTAGTAAATGGGGCCAGCAATGTAGATCCGGTCATCCCTACAGAAGAGTTCTTCTTAATGTCAGCTCCGTCCCTATTAGGAATAAGAGGGGTGGGGCAAGGTCGTGGGTGGTCTATTACTTCATCCCTTGATGAAGTACCGTTTGGCGAAATAGTACACACCTCTCCATTGAGAGAGTGAGTCCCAGACCTTTCTACCAGAGTGTCAGTATGGGAGTTGTCAGTTCCCTCAACTACCCTAATAGTGTTCTCACCGTTCCCTGTGTCTAACTGCAGTTCTCTATTCGTCTGCCTATGTGGTTTATAGTTACGCAGCTTTTCTTGAAAACGCCTCGTTCTTTCAACAGCTGCCTCCTCTTCGAGTCGCAACTGTCTAGCATATTCTTCTTCTTCAAGTTGCCGCATTCTCTCTTCTTCTAGCCTCTCCGCTGCATGACGAGCAAGCATCGAGTCATATTCTTCCTTCTCCAACTGGCGCTTCTTCTCTGCAGCATTACGGGCACTCATGTAATCGAAAGTATCAATATGGCTTTTAACAAATGATTCTAACTGCGCTCCCACTCTACCCTCAGCTATCCCGATCTTCCTTACATCTTTTAGGAACTCGGTGCGTAAGTCCATTATATCTATTAGATCTACCTAAAGATAAATATAATACTACCCCGATTCCGGAATAAAAGAATATGTCAGAGCAAGGTAAACTGGACAAGAGAGTAGCCTATGACAGCCGCACAAAGATGTAAATAAATAAAAGTGGCCTACCAGACTGACAGCTTTTAGAATAGTATAGCAGCGCAAAGATTACACTGGTAAATGATATGATGTGATCTTACATTCAGTCACTAAGCATAAGTATCAATGATATGATGTCAACATATAATGCTCTACAATCTATATCAAATTATGAAACATGCAAGCAAATATAATAATCAACATTAAAATTTACTAAATAAACAATAATCAATGGTTATGAAGTGATCAATGATAAGACATGATACTATCCAATTATTGATTTTAGTAAAAAGTTATTTATTACTTTGTAATCTCTCCCCATGTATAAATTACTAATTTTAATTTAGACTATACTGGCAGAAGAGTTAAAGTTAAATTTCAAAAATTTACTTTCATTAGTCTAGGAGTAATTAGCCAATTCCATGCCCGGCGAGCTCGCCAGAGTGACGTGACGTGTGGTTTAAATGTTTATAATGTTGAGTAGGGATGTTCCTCTCAACACATTCCCTCCACCAGATTAACGGAACTAAAATCTGAGCTATGTTGCTCTCAGACAAAGTCCTGGATACCCAAGAAAACAACCATATTGGCTCGTTAAGTACTTTAACATTAGCTGCACTTGGTACCCACAAGAGAAGGCAAGGAATTTTAGATGTCTATCATACTTAATGAATTATTAGACAGGGCAAGTGATTCCTCCGTCATCTACCTTCTCCCGGTGTTATTATTAATAATTAAAGAATTATTATATTATTTGAGCCCCCACCAAATGGTATTCTATCCTAACAGTTTAATTAAACATGTAAGAACAGACATTTGGAATTTAACAAACTATGTAGTTTAAAAACTTGACATACAGCTTTATTTACTACAATGAAATTACCAGTTTGTTGATTTACACAAACAGTGACTGGTTAATGAAAGTGATACGCTTCAGCGAGACAAACAGCTCGGGGTTTAGAGTGGTATGATAATGATGATAAAAGGTTAACATAAAGGGGTTAACTCAACTTATAAGCCTCTGACAGCCATGAGGAACTGTCAAGCTTGTCCAACTCTTCCTTGCCTGTTGTCTGCCTGTTTCAGCTTATTCCCCCACTTCCTCCCCACCTCGTTCTCCACATCGTTCTCCACCTCGTTCTCCACCTCGTTCCCAGCTGGCCGAGTCTAACACAATGTAGTCTCTTTCATGGACTGATCGTCACATGGGCGCTGTAATCATGGAAACAAAACACATACGTGTAGTATCTTGACTTACACTAAGAATACATGTATCAATTAATATAACATAGAATAATAAAATATAGCCCATCACTCCTCCTCATATTCCACATCCTCTCCAGTCTAGTCTGAAGGTCTTTTGTCTTACATGGGCGTCACATATCCTGCCTTCCCTCTTCACGCTATGTCATGATAGTTGACTTTCTAAGTCTGTTGTCAGTCATCACTCAGACTTCCAACAACTGGCTGACATTGATATTACATGACCACGTGGAGCAGGTTATGTGCTGAAAACGCAAACAATTTATATGTGCACGCTGTCCTGAATATTATCTTTCAGTGACAGTGAATTCTATACACCCATCATTCTTCACCTGAGGTTATAAATCCCCTGTTTAGGTGAACACATTAAGTGAGCACATGGTGGGCACACAAAACGTAGCAGCATCACTGCACATATGGGCATGATTTCCCCACAGTCCAAACTCATGTTTTGGCTGATCATGGAAACAATATAATTACATTTCATTATAGCAAATGTCATTGTTCACATCTTATTTTATACACATGAAAACATACACTGAAAAACATGTGACACAAACATACAGGAAATAGGAATAGTTTAGCAGTTCCCTAACTTGAGATACTGAATACTCACAGAACTATTTCAAGCAGAATGTGCAGACAAATTAGGAAAAGGTAGTATAGACTAAGCTTAACTCCCTAACCTAAGTATACAAGATTAAAATTAATATTTTCTCTTACCTGGGAACTTTTCCATCTATCGCCAAACCAGAGTACGACAGTAAAATATACCTTTACGTCGACCTGTGTTTGTTTGCCGGCAGGCTGCGATTAATGACGGGAATTCCACAGGCTCGAAGTATAAGTATCAATCTATTGTCCAAGTTAAACTCCTCCCTTTACTTAGTTTTTACCCAACCCTCAAGATGATGGCTTAAGCTCCGCCTCTGGAGTACCTATCAAATCAAATTAGCTAACAAGTGGCCTGTCACTCACAGTGAACGGCCTACAGTACGACCTTGACCAAGATAAAACATTCCTAATTGCCAAACACCTGTTCTCTCCAGAATTACACTGACGTGTTAAACTTTAAACTTCTCGTCGCCTCAATGTCTACAGTCCGCTCAATTCGTGTTAGGTAATCTTTATGACCTACGGTCCAGCTCAGGTGTGATGCTAAGTTCCCCGTTCGCTGGCCTCTACAGTCTGTGGTCAGGAGATAACATTATGACACTGGCATGAGAATAGAATTCCTAGCTACAGTGTAAAGTTTTAGGTAATATTACCCAAGGTTCAGTCGCTTTGTCTGGACTAAGGACTGGAAACATTTAAATCAATACGGTTTAAAGTAACATTTGGTTTAAGGGCATAGTCTCTTGTCTCTCAATAACCAGAAGAACTTATTCCAAGTACTAACTTCTGGAATCACTGAGATCGTTTCGTGACAGAAGCGGAGAGGAGGGGGAGAAGTTAACAGTCTTTGAAATGATTATCGCCACCAATAACTGGAATACATTATCTCGTTTCAGCGACACACTAAAATCAACACCATATGTCAGTGTTATCGCTGTTACTCGTGTTATAATCAGTTTCTTTCTTTCCTTTTGTCCTGGGGGAAGGGGGTAAATTATCGCAACTTATGTCATCGCACATTAGACATTGCTATGCGTGTTTGGGCCAAACATGCAGTAGCAGTCATGAATTACCTCTACCGACTATTCAGGGACAACTCCTGTTTTGAGCTCTCTATTAATGCAATGCCCAATAGCTGTCTCCGATATTTGATGTTTTCATCGATCATTATTGTTCTGGCTGCATTCAATATCGCGGACTGCTCTGGAGTGAGTTACTGTACCACTGCCTCGGCGGTGGGGGTGGGGAGGGGAGGAAGTCAGACAGACAGACAGACAGACAGACAGACAGACAGACAGACAGACAGACAGACAGACAGACAGACAGACAGACAGACAGACAGACAGGCAGGTAGACAGGCAGGTCGGCAGACAGACTGACAGACAGACAGACAGACAGACAAACAGACAGACAGACAGACAGATAGATAGATAGATAGATAGATAGATAGATAGATAGATAGATAGATAGATAGATAGATAGATAGATAGATAGATAGATAGATAGATAGATAGATAGATAGATAGATAGATAGATAGATAGATAGATAGATAGATAGATTAGATAGATAGATAGATAGATAGATAGATAGACAGATAGATAGACAGACAGATAGATAGATTAGACAGACAGATAGATAGACAGATAGATAGATAGATAGATAGATAGATAGATAGATAGATAGATAGATAGATAGATAGATAGATAGATAGATAGATAGATAGATAGATAGATAGATAGATAGATAGATAGATAGATAGATAGATAGATTAGATAGATAGATAGATTAGATAGATAGATAGATAGATAGATAGATAGATAGATAGATAGATAGATAGATAGATAGATAGATAGATAGATAGATAGATAGATAGATAGATAGATAGATAGATAGATAGATAGATAGATAGATAGATAGATAGATAGATAGATTAGACAGACAGACAGACAGACAGACAGACAGACAGACTGACAGACAGACAGACAGACAGACAGACAGACAGACAGACAGACAGACAGACAGACAGACAGACAGACAGACAGACAGACAGACAGACAAGTGAAGACAGGAAAAGAGGCACCTCGTGTGTGTGTGTACATAACTGTAAATAGAGATTTAAGAGAAAGAGAAGAGAGGGAAAGAGGGAGAGGTAAAGAATAGAAAGAAACAACAAAAAGCAAACATGTTCACTGGCCCTGATAAGGTGCTAATAACGGTCCCCTATGTACGGTCCACCGGAAGTAAAGCCGTCTTCTGAGATTTATGGGAACAGACTGTTGTCATAGAAACCAGCAGATGCTTTTACGGTCCACACAGACCGTGTGAAACATCTGCTAATAACGTCATTCATTACTGTTATTTTGTTTCCCCTTGTGGGCTCCTTGGCCCTATTTTTTTTTTTAGGAGGGGGAGAACTGTCCCCCAACAAGCATGTCGTTAAAGGCGACTAATTAGGGTTTTGTTGAAATTAGAGGTGTTGGGCGGATTGGGCAGCCTAGCAGTAAGCCACGGTCAGTCGTGTAGGCTGGTCAGGTGGGACCCGGTGAGGAAAACTTCCTGCCACATCCCAGTGTTGTAGCAGTGTCAGGTAGTACCCGGTGCGGAAAATTTCCGGTTCACTCCTACACAAACATAGTCATTCGCATTTTTTTTTAATTGAAAAAAAAAAAAAAACAACAACATACTTTTGTATAAACATATGAATGGCGCATGTGTAAAAAGATATGACGTATTTGTATAAACATAGAAGTGATGTATGTGTAGAAAGTTGTGATGTATTTGAATAAACATATACATGATGTATGAGTAGATAGATGTGACGTATTTGAATAAACATATACATGGTGTATGAGTAGATAGATGTGACGTATTTGAATAAACATATACATAGTGATGGTGTGGACAGATTTGGCGTTTTTGTAAAAACATATAAATAGTGTATGTGTAGAACGATAGGGTGTATTTGTATAAACATATAAGTGACGTATGTGTAGAAAGATGTGGTGTATTTGTGTAAACACACAAATGACTTATGTGTAGAAAGATGTGGCCTATTTGTGTGAACATATAAATGGTGTATGTGTAAAAAGATGTGGTGTATTTCTATTAACATACAAATGGCGTATGTGTAGAAAAATGGGGTGTATTTGTGAGTGGATGAAAAGATAGCTCACGCGGTGGGTTGGATTTTAGTGATGACAATGTGCTGAGATTCGTCGACCTCACTCTCTCGCCTGTATCCATCTAAGGCCTTTGCCTAGAGGCGAGACGTATGGAGATGGATCCAATTTTTTTTTTAATATCCAGAAACCATGAGCTGTCAACCCTTTGGCTCGTCACTATGTGTGACAATACGCTCGGTGACTTCAGAAGGTCTTTCCTTAACCTACTTTTATTTCTTTGTATTTTGAAAGTATACAGGAAAATAGGGATTTGGAGACATTCTTTATTTTAAGTAGGCGAAATGAACAAGCATTTAATTCTCCTGGGATGTTGGCGATATCACACACTAAAACTTTTTCCCAGACGTTAAGTGTTAAGGTACAGAGATAAGACTGACCAAGCAGACTTACTGACTGGAGATTTGCACACCATCTGTTGGTGTCAGAAATTTTATCTCCTAGCCAGACTTTTAGGAGCAGCTAACTCCGGCTAATTGTGTTTAATTCCCCCTGAGGTTACCTAAACTGGAGTGCCGGTCCGACGGTCACTATTGACACAGTGAGCGGAAAGTGTTGGCAGAAGAATTGACAAAGTCGGATTTTATTGTGATGACCGGTGAAGTAGGCCAGAGGTGTGACTTGTCCTATTTGCTCTGTCAGATGAATTGACCAGGAGATCCTAGCGTGGGAATTCAAACAATCGTTGTACAGTCACTGACTGACAGTGAATATACACCCACAGGGGAGGAGCTGTGATGTCCCGTAATGAGAATGATTTTAGGCGTAATGTAGGAGGAGCTTGATAAAAGTTATAAAGGGGTGAACTATAGGTCTGGTAAATGAGATCCTGTCGAGCACATGCCATCTGTTGGGCTTAACCTAAGCTTGAGACAGAACTTTTGGCATCGTGATTTCATTTTTCCAGTTCCCACATTGGGCAGGGACTAGTAGGCTTCCATTATTTGCCGACCGTCGAGTGTAACGACCTGCAGAAAGCAGTGAGGACGACAAACTGGAAAAGATAGGCAGGGTCTCAAGCCGAGAACTGTCCTGATGAGCTAAGTTATGTACAACTTTAATGTCATCTATAACATCATCCCAACTCTACTAGCCTAAACAAGTTCATTTTATTTTAATTTCGATTTATTAAATAAATCTTTTTGATGTTGTTACACAGAGTTAAGTAAATTGTGTACTTAGGTTCAAGTGTCTTTGTGCATATTAGTTTACTTCAGCTAACAAATATTTAAATCACTTGATGGGGGCTTTTAAGTAATGCCAGGAGAGGAGAATAGTCGAAGGGGTTAACTGTGTACCTGAGATAATATCACAGTGGGTGTATCCTGATATCTATCTATCCCTTCTCCTACTCCTGTGGATACAAGTACAGCAACTTTCATTTCATGGAACGAGCCACTCGCTGTTTTCTTGGCTATCCAGGACTGTCTAGGATCAACATAGCTTAGATAATAGTCCAGTTTCTCACGTGGGTGGGCATTGTTAAGGTTCAAACCCACACCCTCACTATATCAGTGTATTTACCCACGTGGGCGCGCGACAATTGCGGATCTCGTCCGGGATTTTATAACATCAAGCGACAATTGGAGATCTCGTCTGGGAATTTATAACATCGAGCGACAATTGGGGATCTCGTCCCGGCATAGAACCCAGCGACAATTGGGGCTCGTCCGGGATTTATAACATCACGTAACAATTGTGTCGCTCTCTAGAATTAAAACCTGACACAAGTGGCGTCCCGCCAGCGATCAAACCCGGCAGACCCTAGACTAACGAACAAGAAGTTTAATTTCATAGATTTCATTTTAACTCTTCATCCAGTTCTTAGACTAAAATCTAAAATCATACTTAGTAATTGGTAACTGGGAAGATTAAATTATAATAACTGTAAAAGTAATTAATTGATGAAATCATATGAGTTAACTGTCTATCATTGAACATTTCATGAACATTGATTAATGTGTAATCTATAGTGCTTAGTTAGAGTTGATGAATTGATGATTTTTTTGCTTGCATATTTCATTTGATATAGATTGTAGAACATATTACATGCTGACATCATATCATTGAGATTAATAATTAGTGACTGAGTGTAACATCGCTTTGATCATTGATAGGCTTGTCTTTTTGCTGCTATAGTATTCTATAGGCTGTTAATCTGGTAGGCTGATTCGCATCTATATGCATCTTTGTGCGGCTGTCATAGTCTACTCTGGTGCCCAGTTCACTGTAGTTTGCTCTGATATATCCTTCTTATCCTGACTCGAGGAAGTATCATATTTATCTCTAGATAGAACTGATAGATAGAATGGACTTACGTACCGAGTACCAAAAAGATGTAAGGAAATTCGGGATAGTTGAGGGTAGAGTAGGGGCACAGTTAGAAACATATATTAAATGCCAGATGGATACTTTTGATTATATGGTTGCCCGTAATGCTGCAGAGAAAAAGCGCCAGTTGGAGCTAGAAGAATATAATAGGCAGGAACAGCTTAGGAAAGAAGAGTATGAAAGAGAGGAACAGCTAAGGAAAGTAGAGTATGAAAGAGACATACAGCTTATAAGAGAAGAATTAGAAAGAGAGATAGAGTGTATTCAGGAAGGATTTGCTGAAAGGATGCGGCGTAAGAGTGAAGAAATTCATCGAAAACTGCTACTTGAGAGGGCAGAAAAAGATAGGATAAAACAGCAAGCAGAAAACATTAGCGTTGAGGAAACTGCGAGTATATGCGAGGAAAAACCATTACCTCAGGCTGAAACTCAAGCAGATATGGTGGGGGCCCACTATCTAACCATTGAGGTGAGCACTCCTTGGCCAAACTCAACAGCTAAGGAAGAAAACATAAAAACCGGAGGACAGTATCTCACACCTCTTATTCCTACAGAGAAAAGAGGCAACAAGGAGAACTCTTCTTTAGGGATAACCAGATCTACATTGCTGGACCCCTTAACTTCCATTCTTAGGCCCAAAAGGAAAAGATGGAACAAGAAGCAGAAATCTTCTAAAGGGACCAGATCTACATTGCTGGAACCCCTTACTCCCATTACCTCAGACGAGATAAATGAGAGCGAACCTGACAGTAGTGACAAGCGTGATAACGGTTGTAACCGTAGACATAGCTGTTCGACTGACACACCAGACATTAATGAGGACGAGGGCAAAGACTTACCCAACTCCCATATCCCCTTTGGTCCCTTCATGCAAGAAGAGGAATTAAAGCAGACTGATGTAGGGAATAACGCTGAACCTGTGTCCCCTATTTCCTTGGATGCGGCCGCATGCCTAATGGAATGTGTTAGTTCTGACTTTACACCCGAAAAGGAGTTGACTGCGATGGCGGCAACACACCTCCTGATTTGCTTTCACTGGACTTGGCATATGAAAGCCAGACCAATGTGAATATAGCAGATGAGGAGGAGAGTTCCCTGGACGTCTTGACGATCTTAGAGACTCGACATAAACAGGACAATTCTGCTAGGCCTGTGCACGTCGATAATGGACAGACAGAAGTGTTTGCCATTATCGAAGAAGAAAATACTTTTCGTGAGCAGGGAGACAACTTGTCTCTGCTGCCTTGTACAGCTGGGGCGACAGGGATACTTCTGATGAAGGACCCTGAAGCGGAACAAGCCGTGAATAGTAGGGAACCCCAACATTCTGGTCTTGTAGTACTCTTTGCTTCGAAGGAAGTGACAGGGGTATCTCAGCTGGTGGTGGAAACTTCATTGCGAAGAAATTCCACATTACAGTCTACAGGAAACCCTGAGTTTTTTACTGATTTGACTGTATACCCTGACTTGATTTCGTGCTCTGACTCTGGACTGATCTTTGTTAAAGACAATTCCACCCTGACAATTTGGCTAGGTAAAGACAGCATGCACCGAAGAGGCAACAAATGGACACTCTTCAGAGAAATTGTTAGTGGTAAGTGGCACTCACTTCGTGGGATCACGATGAGTGAAGATATCCCTCGTTTTAAGAGGAGATTTGTGACAGATTATTTCAAGATCTGTAGACGGAGGAAAAGAGGATCCAACCTGACTGCAACTAATCCTTTTAGTAGAACACTTCAGGCTCTCCCTAGGCAGATAGGGCGCGGCGAAGTGAGGAAACGCACAGAGGTTGTCAGTCAACGGCGCAGAGGAGTCCCGTTGACAAAGCATGGATATTTGATTTTCCGATGGAAGGAGGAACCTCCGGACAAAGGGACATTACCGAGCGACTGCTTGGAATACCCGCTCAATACCAGGATCAATGACAGTATTGAATTATCCTGGATGAAAGGACACGGGATGTCTGCAGATGAGTGCAGGACTTTCCACTGCCATAAAGAATACTGGAAACAAAAAACTTATGGGCAGTTATGCAAAGAAGGACTTGAAATTCTTGGAAGCCACAGAGCGTGCTGATGTGCGGTCAGGGTGACCGAACTTAAGGGGGAGGCTATGTGACAATACGCTCGGTGACTTCAGAAGGTCTTTCCTTAACCTACTTTTATTTCTTTGTATTTTGAAAGTATACAGGAAAATAGGGATTTGGAGACATTCTTTATTTTAAGTAGGCGAAATGAACAAGCATTTAATTCTCCTGGGATGTTGGCGATATCACACACTAAAACTTTTTCCCAGACGTTAAGTGTTAAGGTACAGAGATAAGACTGACCAAGCAGACTTACTGACTGGAGATTTGCACACCATCTGTTGGTGTCAGAAATTTTATCTCCTAGCCAGACTTTTAGGAGCAGCTAACTCCGGCTAATTGTGTTTAATTCCCCCTGAGGTTACCTAAACTGGAGTGCCGGTCCGACGGTCACTATTGACACAGTGAGCGGAAAGTGTTGGCAGAAGAATTGACAAAGTCGGATTTTATTGTGATGACCGGTGAAGTAGGCCAGAGGTGTGACTTGTCCTATTTGCTCTGTCAGATGAATTGACCAGGAGATCCTAGCGTGGGAATTCAAACTTGTTGTACAGTCACTGACTGACAGGGAATATACACCCACAGGGGAGGAGCTGTGATATCCCGTAATGAGAATGATTTTAGGCGTAATGTAGGAGGAGCTTGATAAAAGTTATAAAGGGGTGAACTATAGGTCTGGTAAAGGAGATCCTGTCGAGCACATGCCATCTGTTGGGCTTAACCTAAGCTTGAGACAGAACTTTTGGCATCGTGATTTCATTTTTCCAGTTCCCACATTGGGCAGGGACTAGTAGGCTTCCATTATTTGCCGACCGTCGAGTGTAACGACCTGCAGAAAGCAGTGAGGACGACAAACTGGAAAAGATAGGCAGGGTCTCAAGCCGAGAACTGTCCTGATGAGCTAAGTTATGTACAACTTTAATGTCATCTATAACATCATCCCAACTCTACTAGCCTAAACAAGTTCATTTTATTTTAATTTCGATTTATTAAATAAATCTTTTTGATGTTGTTACACAGAGTTAAGTAAATTGTGTACTTAGGTTCAAGTGTCTTTGTGCATATTAGTTTACTTCAGCTAACAAATATTTAAATCACTTGATGGGGGCTTTTAAGGAATGCCAGGAGAGGAGAATAGTCGAAGGGGTTAACTGTGTATCGAGATAATATCACAGTGGGTGTATCCTGATATCTATCTATCCCTTCTCCTACTCCTGTGGATACAAGTACAGCAACTTTCATTTCATGGAACGAGCCACTCGCTGTTTTTCTTGGCTATCCAGGACTGTCTAGGATCAACATAGCTTAGATAATAGTCCAGTTTCTCACGTGGGTGGGCATTGTTAAGGTTCAAACCCACACCCTCACTATATCAGTGTATTTACCCACGTGGGCGCGCGACACTATGGATATCGCAACCCTTCGGCCTTGATTCCATGAAAAATACCGTAAATCTGGGAGAAATGTGGCTTTTCTGCCTACCCCGGGGCATGAACCCTGGACCACAAGGAGTTCGTCACCCGGTCATCGTTTAACCAACTGTTAGCCAGCCAGGCGATGAGTCCGGATGCAATGAGTGACCAGGGCATCCTTTGTATCTTGCCGTGCTCAATGCACTCCACATAGCGTGTATTTTCTTCCATTAAACCATAGAAGCTTTCATTCGCACAATCCGCTAAAATTCTGTCTTTGCATGCTGGGTAGCCTGGCCTCAACTTACTGATTGGTATTAACTAGGCAGGGCCACCCTCTTCTCATTTAACAAGCTATATAAAGCTGTTTCTCTAGGAGTGACCGCTGTTGCATACTGTTGATAGCTACTAGGAACCAAAGGAGACAGTTGGGTTGAATAATGAATCCTGAATTAAGAATAGACATTGCAGCACTCGGGACACTCTCATAAACGCTTCGTCCGCATCTTCAGTAGCAAACAAAAAGTTAAAATTTCGATGGTACCAGTAACTGTCTGATTGTATATCCGTCTCGGCTATCCCCTGAGTATCGAGCGTCGGCCAAATCCACTTGTAACTCCTCGCAGTGCCAGAGACAGTTGGGTATCAGACTTAGCCCCATGGTGGTGAATTACTCGGGATACGGCATGACGGTCACTGTATTAGAGGTCTGTTGTACCTGACACCCCACAGATCTTTGTAGGTAGAAATATTAAAAAGGCGTATATTTAGAAAGTTATCATTGAATCATGTGTAGGAAGACATAAATTGCGTATCAGTCGAAAGATAAAAAAAAAAAAAAAAAATTAACACATGATTAGCTTACGTGCAGACAAAAATATTGATTCATGTACCAATTGCAACGTTAAGCCTGGAAACATACAAACGAAAACCAAATAAGTAAAAAAAAAAAAAAAAGAAGGGATATTTGAATGAGAATTACATACATTAAGCTTAAAGTGAATTTTTGATTCCCCTACTGTCACATATCACTCCTGTCGCGTGCCTAATGTAAGGATTTCTCCTTCAGAACCAACAGCACTCAGAGATAATTATGTTGAGTCGTTTGGCTCGTATTGGTCTAAGGGATTCCCCGTGGCCAATATACGCTCAACTTATCTCTGGAGTAGGGCAACTCAAGTATTGGCACTACAAAATATATCAGTATATATATACCATATTTCTAGGCACACTTGGCTGGACACCCCCACTACTTACTAAAGAAAGCCCCCAGGTTATGATAGTTCATTATCATAACCATGTTAACACATATGATGAAGATACATACATACACAACTGCTAAACACTTAAAAAGGTGACATAGAGAAACCTAAGTCAGCCATGAAAATGAATGCATGTATTTAGTATAATATTCAAAATAGAAAATAGTGAAGTAGATGTCAAAAACACAACAACTGGATTCCAGAATACAATGA
>CAJHNH020006209.1:0-14098 GCA_905116865.2 Candidula unifasciata | reverse complement strand
CAAAAAAGTTGCCAATTTAGACTCAGTCTATCATTTCACACTTGACGAGATACTCTAGATGATAAATTGGACACTTTGGAGCTCGTTGGTGACAGAAAAATAGATAAGATAAAAGTGAAAAACAAATTTTACGAAGAATTATTCCTAACAACTTGTTTGTGTCCTACCACTAAACATTGAGTCCCAGACAATTATTTTACACATGAATAGACACGCTAGATGCAGAGTAGGTAAACTGAATGTCTGATTTGGCATTTTGGTACAATCTGGGGGCAAAAATTGAGATAACATAAAAATGACCACAAGTGACATTTTTCCAGAATTTATGCCTTTCGCGTGTGGCCAAAATCATATTTTCCAAAAAGTTGCCAATTTAGTCTCAGTCTATCATTTCACACTTGACGAGATACTCTAGATGAGAAATTGGACACTTTGGAGTTCATAGGTGACAGAAAAATAGATAAGATAAAAGTGAAAAACAAATTTTACGAAGAATTATTCCTAACAACTTGTTTGTGTCCTACCACTAAACATTGAGTCCCAGACAATTATTTTACACATGAATAGACACGTTAGAGCAGAGTAGGTAAACTGAATGTCTGATTTGGCATTTTGGTACAATCTGGAGGCTACAATTGAGATAACATAAAAATGACCACAAGTGACATTTTTCCAGATTTTATGCCTTTCGCGTTTGGCCAAAATCATATTTTCCAAAAAGTTGCCAATTTAGACTCAGTCTATCATTTCACACTTGACGAGATACTCTAGATGATAAATTGGACACTTTGGAGCTCGTTGGTGACAGAAAAATAGATAAGATAAAAGTGAAAAACAAATTTTACGAAGAATTTTTCCTAACAACTTGTTTGTGTCCTACCACTAAACATTGAGTCCCAGACAATTATTTTACACATGAATAGACACGCTAGATGCAGAGTAGGTAAACTGAATGTCTGATTTGGCATTTTGGTACAATCTGGGGGCAACAATTGAGATAACATAAAAATGACCACAAGTGACATTTTTCCAGAATTTATGCCTTTCGCGTTTGGCCAAAATCATATTTTCCAAAAAAGTTGCCAATTTAGTCTCAGTCTATCATTTCACACTTGACGAGATACTCTAGATGAGAAATTGGACACTTTGGAGCTCGTAGGTGACAGAAAAATAGATAAGATAAAAGTGAAAAACAAAATTTTACGAAGAATTGTTCCTAACAACTTGTTTGTGTCCTACCACTAAACATTGAGTCCCAGACAATTATTTTACACATGAATAGACACGCTAGATGCAGAGTAGGTAAACTGAATGTCTGATTTGGCATTTTGGTACAATCTGGGGGCAAAAATTGAGATAACATAAAAATGACCACAAGTGACATTTTTCCAGAATTTATGCCTTTCGCGTTTGGCCAAAATCATATTTTTTCCAAAAAGTTGCCAATTTAGTCTCAGTCTATCATTTCACACTTGACGAGATACTCTAGATGAGAAATTGGACACTTTGGAGCTCGTAGGTGACAGAAAAATAGATAAGATAAAAGTGAAAAAAAAAATTTTACGAAGAAATGTTTCCTAACAACTTGTTTGTGTCCTACCACTAAACAGTGAGTCCCAGACAATTATTTTACACATGAATAGACACGCTAGATGCAGAGTAGGTAAACTGAATGTCTGATTTGGCATTTTGGTACAATCTGGGGGCAACAATTGAGATAACATAAAAATGACCACAAGTGACATTTTTCCAGAATTTATGCCTTTCGCGTTTGGCCAAAATCTATATTTTCCAAAAAGTTGCCAATTTAGACTCAGTCTATCATTTCACACTTGACGAGATACTCTAGATGATAAATTGGACACTTTGGAGCTCGTTGGTGACAGAAAAATAGATAAGATAAAAGTGAAAAACAAATTTTACGAAGAATTGTTCCTAACAACTTGTTTGTGTCCTACCACTAAACATTGAGTCCCAGACAATTATTTTACACATGAATAGACACGCTAGATGCAGAGTAGGTAAACTGAATGTCTGATTTGGCATTTTGGTACAATCTGGGGGCAACAATTGAGATAACATAAAAATGACCACAAGTGACATTTTTCCAGAATTTATGCCTTTCGCGTTTGGCCAAAATCATATTTTCCAAAAAGTTGCCAATTTAGTCTCAGTCTATCATTTCACACTTGACGAGATACTCTAGATGAGAAATTGGACACTTTGGAGCTCGTTGGTGACAGAAAAATAGATAAGATAAAAGTGAAAAAACAAATTTTACGAAGAAATGTTCCTAACAACTTGTTTGTGTCCTACCACTAAACAGTGAGTCCCAGACAATTATTTTACACATGAATAGACACGCTAGATGCAGAGTAGGTAAACTGAATGTCTGATTTGGCATTTTGGTACAATCTGGGGGCAAAAATTGAGATAACATAAAAATGACCACAAGTGACATTTTTCCAGAATTTATGCCTTTCGCGTTTGGCCAAAATCATATTTTCCAAAAAAGTTGCCAATTTAGTCTCAGTCTATCATTTCACACTTGACGAGATACTCTAGATGATAAATTGGACACTTTGGAGCTCGTAGGGTGACAGAAAAATAGATAAGATAAAAGTGAAAAAACAAATTTTACGAAGAATTGTTCCTAACAACTTGTTTGTGTCCTACCACTAAACATTGAGTCCCAGACAATTATTTTACACATGAATAGACACGCTAGATGCAGAGTAGGTAAACTGAATGTCTGATTTGGCATTTTGGTACAATCTGGGGGCAACAATTGAGATAACATAAAAATGACCACAAGTGACATTTTTCCAGAATTTATGCCTTTCGCGTTTGGCCAAAATCATATTTTCCAAAAAGTTGCCAATTTAGTCTCAGTCTATCATTTCACACTTGACGAGATACTCTAGATGATAAATTGGACACTTTGGAGCTCGTTGGTGACAGAAAAATAGATAAGATAAAAGTTAAAAAACAAATTTTACGAAGAAATGTTCCTAACAACTTGTTTGTGTCCTACCACTAAACATTGAGTCCCAGACAATTATTTTACACATGAATAGACACGCTAGATGCAGAGTAGGTAAACTGAATGTCTGATTTGGCATTTTGGTACAATCTGGGGGCAACAATTGAGATAACATAAAAATGACCACAAGTGACATTTTTCCAGAATTTTATGCCTTTCGCGTTTGGCCAAAATCATATTTTCCAAAAAGTTGCCAATTTAGTCTCAGTCTATCATTTCACACTTGACGAGATACTCTAGATGAGAAATTGGACACTTTGAAGCTCGTAGATGACAGAAAAATAGATAAGATAAAAGTTAAAAAACAAATTTTACGAAGAATTGTTCCTAACAACTTGTTTGTGTCCTACCACTAAACATTGAGTCCCAGACAATTATTTTACACATGAATAGACACGCTAGATGCAGAGTAGGTAAACTGAATGTCTGATTTGGCATTTTGGTACAATCTGGGGGCAACAATTGAGATAACATAAAAATGACCACAAGTGACATTTTTCCAGATTTTATGCCTTTCGCGTTTGGCCAAAATCATATTTTCCAAAAAGTTGCCAATTTAGACTCAGTCTATCATTTCACACTTGACGAGATACTCTAGATGATAAATTGGACACTTTGGAGCTCGTTGGTGACAGAAAAATAGATAAGATAAAAGTTAAAAAACAAATTTTACGAAGAATTGTTCCTAACAACTTGTTTGTGTCCTACCACTAAACATTGAGTCCCAGACAATTATTTTACACATGAATAGACACGCTAGATGCAGAGTAGGTAAACTGAATGTCTGATTTGGCATTTTGGTACAATCTGGGGGCAAAAATTGAGATAACATAAAAATGACCACAAGTGACATTTTTCCAGAATTTATGCCTTTCGCGTGTGGCCAAAATCATATTTTCCAAAAAGTTGCCAATTTAGTCTCAGTCTATCATTTCACACTTGACGAGATACTCTAGATGAGAAATTGGACACTTTGGAGCTCATAGGTGACAGAAAAATAGATAAGATAAAAGTGAAAAACAAATTTTACGAAGAATTGTTCCTAACAACTTGTTTGTGTCCTACCACTAAACATTGAGTCCCAGACAATTATTTTACACATGAATAGACACGCTAGATGCAGAGTAGGTAAACTGAATGTCTGATTTGGCATTTTGGTACAATCTGGGGGCAACAATTGAGATAACATAAAAATGACCACAAGTGACATTTTTCAGAATTTATGCCTTTCGCGTTTGGCCAAAATCATATTTTCCAAAAAGTTGCCAATTTAGACTCAGTCTATCATTTCACACTTGACGAGATACTCTAGATGATAAATTGGACACTTTGGAGCTCGTTGGTGACAGAAAAATAGATAAGATAAAAGTGAAAAACAAATTTTACGAAGAATTGTTCCTAACAACTTGTTTGTGTCCTACCACTAAACATTGAGTCCCAGACAATTATTTTACACATGAATAGACACGCTAGATGCAGAGTAGGTAAACTGAATGTCTGATTTGGCATTTTGGTACAATCTGGGGGCAACAATTGAGATAACATAAAAATGACCACAAGTGACATTTTTCCAGAATTTATGCCTTTCGCGTTTGGCCAAAATCATATTTTCCAAAAAGTTGCCAATTTAGTCTCAGTCTATCATTTCACACTTGACGAGATACTCTAGATGAGAAATTGGACACTTTGGAGCTCGTTGGTGACAGAAAAATAGATAAGATAAAAGTTAAAAACAAATTTTACGAAGAATTGTTCCTAACAACTTGTTTGTGTCCTACCACTAAACATTGAGTCCCAGACAATTATTTTACACATGAATAGACACGCTAGATGCAGAGTAGGTAAACTGAATGTCTGATTTGGCATTTTGGTACAATCTGGGGGCAAAAATTGAGATAACATAAAAATGACCACAAGTGACATTTTTCCAGAATTTATGCCTTTCGCGTTTGGCCAAAATCATATTTTCCAAAAAGTTGCCAATTTAGTCTCAGTCTATCATTTCACACTTGACGAGATACTCTAGATGATAAAATTGGACACTTTGGAGCTCGTTGGTGACAGAAAAATAGATAAGATAAAAGTGAAAAAAAAAATTTTACGAAGAATTGTTCCTAACAACTTGTTTGTGTCCTACCACTAAACATTGAGTCCCAGACAATTATTTTACACATGAATAGACACGCTAGATGCAGAGTAGGTAAACTGAATGTCTGATTTGGCATTTTGGTACAATCTGGGGGCAACAATTGAGATAACATAAAAATGACCACAAGTGACATTTTTCCAGAATTTATGCCTTTCGCGTTTGGCCAAAATCATATTTTCCAAAAAGTTGCCAATTTAGACTCAGTCTATCATTTCACACTTGACGAGATACTCTAGATGATAAATTGGACACTTTGGAGCTCGTTGGTGACAGAAAAATAGATAAGATAAAAGTGAAAAACAAATTTTACGAAGAAATGTTCCTAACAACTTGTTTGTGTCCTACCACTAAACATTGAGTCCCAGACAATTATTTTACACATGAATAGACACGCTAGATGCAGAGTAGGTAAACTGAATGTCTGATTTGGCATTTTGGTACAATCTGGGGGCAACAATTGAGATAACATAAAAATGACCACAAGTGACATTTTTCCAGAATTTATGCCTTTCGCGTTTGGCCAAAATCATATTTTCCAAAAAAGTTGCCAATTTAGTCTCAGTCTATCATTTCACACTTGACGAGATACTCTAGATGAGAAATTGGACACTTTGGAGCTCGTTGGTGACAGAAAAATAGATAAGATAAAAGTGAAAAAACAAATTTTACGAAGAAATGTTCCTAACAACTTGTTTGTGTCCTACCACTAAACATTGAGTCCCAGACAATTATTTTACACATGAATAGACACGCTAGATGCAGAGTAGGTAAACTGAATGTCTGATTTGGCATTTTGGTACAATCTGGGGGCAACAATTGAGATAACATAAAAATGACCACAAGTGACATTTTTCCAGAATTTATGCCTTTCGCGTTTGGCCAAAATCATATTTTCAAAAAAAGTTGCCAATTTAGACTCAGTCTATCATTTCACACTTGACGAGATACTCTAGATGATAAATTGGACACTTTGGAGCTCGTAGGTGACAGAGAAAAATAGATAAGATAAAAGTGAAAAACAAATTTTACGAAGAAATGTTCCTAACAACTTGTTTGTGTCCTACCACTAAACATTGAGTCCCAGACAATTATTTTACACATGAATAGACACGCTAGATGCAGAGTAGGTAAACTGAATGTCTGATTTGGCATTTTGGTACAATCTGGGGGCAACAATTGAGATAACATAAAAATGACCACAAGTGACATTTTTCCAGAATTTATGCCTTTCGCGTTTGGCCAAAATCATATTTTCCAAAAAGTTGCCAATTTAGTCTCAGTCTATCATTTCACACTTGACGAGATACTCTAGATGATAAATTGGACACTTTGGAGCTCGTTGGTGACAGAAAAATAGATAAGATAAAAGTGAAAAAACAAATTTTACGAAGAAATGTTCCTAACAACTTGTTTGTGTCCTACCACTAAACAATGAGTCCCAGACAATTATTTTACACATGAATAGACACGCTAGATGCAGAGTAGGTAAACTGAATGTCTGATTTGGCATTTTGGTACAATCTGGGGGCAACAATTGAGATAACATAAAAATGACCACAAGTGACATTTTACCAGAATTTATGCCTTTCGCGTGTGGCCAAAATCATATTTTCCAAAAAGTTGCCAAGTTAGTCTCAGTCTATCATTTCACACTTGACGAGATACTCTAGATGATAAATTGGACACTTTGGAGCTCGTTGGTGACAGAAAAATAGATAAGATAAAAGTGAAAAACAAATTTTACGAAGAATTGTTCCTAACAACTTGTTTGTGTCCTACCACTAAACATTGAGTCCCATACAATTATTTTACACATGAATAGGCACGCTAGATGCAGAGTAGGTAAACTGAATGTCTGATTTGGCATTTTGGTACAATCTGGGGGCAACAATTGAGATAACATAAAAATGAACACAAGTGACATTTTTCCAGAATTTATGCCTTTCGCGTTTGGCCAAAATCATATTTTCCAAAAAAGTTGCCAATTTAGACTCAGTCTATCATTTCACACTTGACGAGATACTCTAGATGATAAATTGGACACTTTGGAGCTCGTTGGTGACAGAAAAATAGATAAGATAAAAGTGAAAAAACAAATTTTACGAAGAAATGTTCCTAACAACTTGTTTGTGTCCTACCACTAAACATTGAGTCCCAGACAATTATTTTACACATGAATAGACACGCTAGATGCAGAGTAGGTAAACTGAATGTCTGATTTGGCATTTTGGTACAATCTGGGGGCAACAATTGAGATAACATAAAAATGACCACAAGTGACATTTTTCCAGAATTTATGCCTTTCGCGTTTGGCCAAAATCATATTTTCCAAAAAGTTGCCAATTTAGTCTCAGTCTATCATTTCACACTTGACGAGATACTCTAGATGATAAATTGGACACTTTGGAGCTCGTAGGTGACAGAAAAATAGATAAGATAAAAGTGAAAAAAACAAATTTTACGAAGAATTGTTCCTAACAACTTGTTTGTGTCCTACCACTAAACAGTGAGTCCCAGACAATTATTTTACACATGAATAGACACGCTAGATGCAGAGTAGGTAAACTGAAATGTCTGATTTGGCATTTTGGTACAATCTGGGGGCAACAATTGAGATAACATAAAAATGACCACAAGTGACATTTTTCCAGAATTTATGCCTTTCGCGTTTGGCCAAAATCATATTTTCCAAAAAGTTGCCAATTTAGTCTCAGTCTATCATTTCACACTTGACGAGATACTCTAGATGAGAAATTGGACACTTTGGAGCTCGTTGGTGACAGAAAAATAGATAAGATAAAAGTGAAAAACAAATTTTACGAAGAAATGTTCCTAACAACTTGTTTGTGTCCTACCACTAAACATTGAGTCCCAGACAATTATTTTACACATGAATAGACACGCTAGATGCAGAGTAGGTAAACTGAATGTCTGATTTGGCATTTTGGTACAATCTGGGGGCAACAATTGAGATAACATAAAAATGACCACAAGTGACATTTTTCCAGAATTTATGCCTTTCGCGTTTGGCCAAAATCATATTTTCCAAAAAGTTGCCAATTTAGACTCAGTCTATCATTTCACACTTGACGAGATACTCTAGATGATAAATTGGACACTTTGGAGCTCGTTGGTGACAGAAAAATAGATAAGATAAAAGTGAAAAACAAATTTTACGAAGAAATGTTCCTAACAACTTGTTTGTGTCCTACCACTAAACATTGAGTCCCAGACAATTATTTTACACATGAATAGACACGCTAGATGCAGAGTAGGTAAACTGAATGTCTGATTTGGCATTTTGGTACAATCTGGGGGCAAAAATTGAGATAACATAAAAATGACCACAAGTGACATTTTTCCAGAATTTATGCCTTTCGCGTGTGGCCAAAATCATATTTTCCAAAAAGTTGCCAATTTAGTCTCAGTCTATCATTTCACACTTGACGAGATACTCTAGATGATAAATTGGACACTTTGGAGCTCGTTGGTGACAGAAAAATAGATAAGATAAAAGTTAAAAAAAAAATTTTACGAAGAATTGTTCCTAACAACTTGTTTGTGTCCTACCACTAAACATTGAGTCCCAGACAATTATTTTACACATGAATAGACACGCTAGATGCAGAGTAGGTAAACTGAATGTCTGATTTGGCATTTTGGTACAATCTGGGGGCAACAATTGAGATAACATAAAAATGACCACAAGTGACATTTTTCCAGAATTTATGCCTTTCGCGTTTGGCCAAAATCATATTTTCCAAAAAGTTGCCAATTTAGTCTCAGTCTATCATTTCACACTTGACGAGATACTCTAGATGATAAATTGGACACTTTGGAGCTCGTTGGTGACAGAAAAATAGATAAGATAAAAGTGAAAAAACAAATTTTACGAAGAAATGTTCCTAACAACTTGTTTGTGTCCTACCACTAAACATTGAGTCCCAGACAATTATTTTACACATGAATAGACACGCTAGATGCAGAGTAGGTAAACTGAATGTCTGATTTGGCATTTTGGTACAATCTGGGGGCAACAATTGAGATAACATAAAAATGACCACAAGTGACATTTTTCCAGAATTTATGCCTTTCGCGTTTGGCCAAAATCATATTTTCCAAAAAGTTGCCAATTTAGACTCAGTCTATCATTTCACACTTGACGAGATACTCTAGATGAGAAATTGGACACTTTGGAGCTCGTTGGTGACAGAAAAATAGATAAGATAAAAGTGAAAAACAAATTTTACGAAGAATTGTTCCTAACAACTTGTTTGTGTCCTACCACTAAACATTGAGTCCCAGACAATTATTTTACACATGAATAGACACGCTAGATGCAGAGTAGGTAAACTGAATGTCTGATTTGGCATTTTGGTACAATCTGGGGGCAACAATTGAGATAACATAAAAATGACCACAAGTGACATTTTTCCAGAATTTATGCCTTTCGCGTTTGGCCAAAATCATATTTTCCAAAAAGTTGCCAATTTAGTCTCAGTCTATCATTTCACACTTGACGAGATACTCTAGATGATAAATTGGACACTTTGGAGCTCGTTGGTGACAGAAAAAATAGATAAGATAAAAGTGAAAAAACAAATTTTACGAAGAAATGTTCCTAACAACTTGTTTGTGTCCTACCACTAAACATTGAGTCCCAGACAATTATTTTACACATGAATAGACACGCTAGATGCAGAGTAGGTAAACTGAATGTCTGATTTGGCATTTTGGTACAATCTGGGGGCAACAATTGAGATAACATAAAAATGACCACAAGTGACATTTTTCCAGAATTTATGCCTTTCGCGTTTGGCCAAAATCATATTTTCCAAAAAGTTGCCAATTTAGTCTCAGTCTATCATTTCACACTTGACGAGATACTCTAGATGATAAATTGGACACTTTGGAGCTCGTTGGTGACAGAAAAATAGATAAGATAAAAGTGAAAAACAAATTTTACGAAGAATTGTTCCTAACAACTTGTTTGTGTCCTACCACTAAACATTGAGTCCCAGACAATTATTTTACACATGAATAGACACGCTAGATGCAGAGTAGGTAAACTGAATGTCTGATTTGGCATTTTGGTACAATCTGGGGGCAACAATTGAGATAACATAAAAATGACCACAAGTGACATTTTTCCAGAATTTATGCCTTTCGCGTTTGGCCAAAATCATATTTTCCAAAAAGTTGCCAATTTAGACTCAGTCTATCATTTCACACTTGACGAGATACTCTAGATGATAAATTGGACACTTTGGAGCTCGTTGGTGACAGAAAAATAGATAAGATAAAAGTGAAAAACAAATTTTACGAAGAATTGTTCCTAACAACTTGTTTGTGTCCTACCACTAAACATTGAGTCCCAGACAATTATTTTACACATGAATAGACACGCTAGATGCAGAGTAGGTAAACTGAATGTCTGATTTGGCATTTTGGTACAATCTGGGGGCAACAATTGAGATAACATAAAAATGACCACAAGTGACATTTTTCCAGAATTTATGCCTTTCGCGTGTGGCCAAAATCATATTTTCCAAAAAAAGTTGCCAATTTAGTCTCAGTCTATCATTTCACACTTGACGAGATACTCTAGATGAGAAATTGGACACTTTGGAGCTCGTTGGTGACAGAAAAATAGATAAGATAAAAGTGAAAAACAAAATTTTACGAAGAATTTGTTCCTAACAACTTGTTTTGTGTCCTACCACTAAACATTGAGTCCCAGACAATTATTTTACACATGAATAGACACGCTAGATGCAGAGTAGGTAAACTGAATGTCTGATTTGGCATTTTGGTACAATCTGGGGGCAACAATTGAGATAACATAAAAATGACCACAAGTGACATTTTTCCAGAATTTATGCCTTTCGCGTTTTGGCCAAAATCATATTTTCCAAAAAAGTTGCCAATTTAGTCTCAGTCTATCATTTCACACTTGACGAGATACTCTAGATGAGAAATTGGACACTTTGGAGCTCGTAGGTGACAGAAAAATAGATAAGATAAAAGTGAAAAACAAATTTTACGAAGAAATGTTCCTAACAACTTGTTTGTGTCCTACCACTAAACATTGAGTCCCAGACAATTATTTTACACATGAATAGACACGCTAGATGCAGAGTAGGTAAACTGAATGTCTGATTTGGCATTTTGGTACAATCTGGGGGCAAAAATTGAGATAACATAAAAATGACCACAAGTGACATTTTTCCAGAATTTATGCCTTTCGCGTTTGGCCAAAATCATATTTTCAAAAAAGTTGCCAATTTAGTCTCAGTCTATCATTTCACACTTGACGAGATACTCTAGATGATAAATTGGACACTTTGGAGCTCGTTGGTGACAGAAAAATAGATAAGATAAAAGTGAAAAACAAATTTTACGAAGAAATGTTCCTAACAACTTGTTTGTGTCCTACCACTAAACATTGAGTCCCAGACAATTATTTTACACATGAATAGACACGCTAGATGCAGAGTAGGTAAACTGAATGTCTGATTTGGCATTTTGGTACAATCTGGGGGCAACAATTGAGATAACATAAAAATGACCACAAGTGACATTTTTCCAGAATTTATGCCTTTCGCGTTTGGCCAAAATCATATTTGCCAAAAAGTTGCCAATTTAGTCTCAGTCTATCATTTCACACTTGACGAGATACTCTAGATGATAAATTGGACACTTTGGAGCTCATTGGTGACAGAAAAATAGATAAGATAAAAGTGAAAAAACAAATTTTACGAAGAAATGTTCCTAACAACTTGTTTGTGTCCTACCACTAAACAGTGAGTCCCAGACAATTATTTTACACATGAATAGACACGCTAGATGCAGAGTAGTTAAACTGGATGTCTGATTTGGCATTTTTGTTACAATCTGGGGGCAACAATTGAGATAACATAAAAATGACCACAAGTGACATTTTGCAGAATTTATGCCTTTCGCGTTTGGCCAAAATCATATTTTCCAAAAAAGTTGCCAATTTAGTCTCAGTCTATCATTTCACACTTGACGAGATACTCTAGATGAGGAAATTGGACACTTTGGAGCTCATAGGTGACAGAAAAATAGATAAGATAAAAGTGAAAAAAACAAATTTTTACGAAGAATTGTTCCTAACAACTTGTTTGTGTCCTACCACTAAACATTGAGTCCCAGACAATTATTTTACACATGAATAGACACGCTAGATGCAGAGTAGGTAAACTGAATGTCTGATTTGGCATTTTTTTTTGGTACAATCTGGGGGCAAACAATTGAGATAACATAAAAATGACCACAAGTGACATTTTTTCCAGAATTTATGCCTTTCGCGTTTGGCCAAAAATCATATTTGCAAAAAAGTTGCCAATTTAGTCTCAGTCTATCATTTCACACTTGACGAGATACTCTAGATGATAAATTGGACACTTGGAGCTCGTTGGTGACAGAAAAAATAGATAAGCATAAAAGTGAAAAAACAAATTTTACGAAGAACTGTTTCTAACAACTTGTTTGTGTCCTACCACTAAACATTGAGTCCCAGACAATTATTTTACACATGAATAGACACGCTAGATGCAGAGTAGGTAAACTGAATGTCTGATTTGGCATTTTGGTACAATCTGGGTGGCAAACAATTGAGATAACATAAAAATGACCACAAGTGAATTTTTCCAGAATTTATGCCTTTCGCGTTTGGCCAAAATCATATTTTCCAAAAAGTTGCCAAATTTAGTCTCAGTCTATCATTTCACACTTGACGAGATACTTCTAGATGATAAATTGGACACTTTGGAGCTCGTTGGTGACAGAAAAAATAGATAAGATAAAAAGTGAAAAACAAATTTTACGAAGAATTGTTCCTAACAACTTGTTTGTGTCTTACCACTAAACATTGAGTCCCAGACAATTATTTTACACATGAATAGACACGACTAGATGAAGAGTAGGTAAACTGAATGTCTGATTTGGCATTTTGGTACAATCTGGGGGCAACAAAAAAAGATAACATAAAAACATAAAAATGACCACAAGTGACATTTTTCCAGAATTTTGCCTTTCGCGTTTGGCCAAAATCCATATTTCAAAAAAGTTGCCAATTTAGTCTCAGTCTATCATTTCACACTTGACGAGATACTCTAGATGATAAATTGGACACTTTGGAGCTCATAGGTGACAGAAAAATAGATAAGATAAAAAGTGAAAAACAAATTTTACGAAGAAATGTTCCTAACAACTTGTTTGTGTCCTACCACTAAACAGTGAGTCCCAGACAATTATTTTACACATGAATAGACACGTTAGAGCAGAGTAGGTAAACTGAATGTCAAGCATTTGGCATTTTGGTACAATTCCTGGGTCCTACAACAATTTGAGATAACATTTTAAAATGACCACAAGTGAAGGTTTTTCCAGATTTTATGCCTTTGGCGTTTGGCAAAATCATATTTATGATTTTTCAAAAATATTTTCAAAAAAGTTGCCAATTTAGTCTCAGTCTATCATTTCACACTTGACGAGATACTCTAGATGATAAATTGGACACTTTGGAGCTCGTTGGTGACAGAAAAATAGATAAGATAAAAGTGAAAAAAACAAATTTTACGAAGAAATGTTCCTAACAACTTGTTTGTGTCCTACCACTAAAAAGTGAGTCCCAGACAATTATTTTACACATGAATAGACACGCTAGAGCACAGAGTAGTTAAACTGGACGTCCTGATTTGGAATTTTTGTGACAAGCTGGGGGCAACAATTGAAACTAGAGTCGGGAAAAATGACCACATGTGACAATTGTGCAGACTTTGTTCCTTTCGCGTTTGGCCAAAATAATATTTGCAAAAAAGTTGCCACGTTGGTTCCTCAGTCTATAATTCACACTTGACGGATACTCGAGATGATAATTG
>CAJHNH020006208.1:0-14119 GCA_905116865.2 Candidula unifasciata | reverse complement strand
GTAAAAAAATTGTCGGATCATTTTTATGGAAAGACAAACAAGTTTTTAGGAAATTTTTCGAAATTTGTTTTTCACTTTTACTTATCTTTTTTTCTGTCACCAACAAGTGTGAAATGATAGACTGAGACTAAATTGGCAACTTTTTTTGAAAAATATGATTTTGGCCAAACGCGAAAGGCATAAATTCTGGAAAATGTCACTTGTGGTCATTTTTATGTTATCTCAATTGTTGCCCCCAGATTGTACCAAAATGCCAAATCAGACATATATTTTACCTACTCTGCATCTAGCGTGTCTATTCGGGTGTAAAATAATTGTCTGGGACTCAATGTTTAGTGGTTGGACACATACAAGTTGTTAGGAGCATTTCTTCGTAAAATTTGTTTTTCACTTTTATCTTATCTATTTTTCTGTCACCAACGAGCTCCAAGTTGTCCAATTTATCATCTAGAGTATCTCGTCAAGTGTGAAATGATAGACTGAGACTAAATTGGCAACTTTTTGGAAAATATGATTTTGGCCAATCTCGTAAGGCATAAATTCTGCAAAATTGTCACTTGTGGTCATTTTTTATGTTATCTCATTGTTGCCCCCAGATTGTACAAAAATGCCAAATCAGACATCCAGTTTAACTACTCTGCATCTAGCGTGTCTATTCATGTGTAAAATAATTGTCTGGGACTCACTGTTTAGTGGTAGGACACAAACAAGTTGTTAGGAACATTTCTTCGTAAAATTTGTTTTTCACTTTTATCTTATCTATTTTTCTGTCACCAACGAGCTCCAAAGTGTCCAATTTATCATCTAGAGTATCTCGTCAAGTGTGAAATGATAGACTGAGACTAAATTGGCAACTTTTTGAAAAATATGATTTTTCGTATAACGCGTAAGGCATAAATTCTGCAAAATTGTCACTTGTGGTCATTTTTATGTTATCTCAATTGTTGCCCCCAGATTGTACAAAAATGCCAAATCAGACATCCAGTTTAACTACTCTGCATCTAGCGTGTCTATTCATGTGTAAAATAATTGTCTGGGACTCAATGTTTAGTGGTAGGACACAAACAAGATGTTAGGAACATTTCTTTGTAAAATTTGTTTTTCACTTTTATCTTATCTATTTTTCTGTCACCTATGAGCTCCAAAGTGTCCAATTTCTCATCTAGAGTATCTCGTCAAGTGTGAAATGATAGACAGAGACTAAATTGGCAACTTTTTTGCAAATATGATTTTGGCCAACGCGTAAGGCATAAATTCTGCAAAATTGTCACTAATGGTTATTTTAAATTATCTCAATTGTTGCCTCCAGATTGTACAAAAATGCCAAATCAGACATCCAGTTTAACTACTCTGCATCTAGCGTGTCTATGCATGTGTGAAATAATTGTCTGGGACTCAATGTTTAGTGGTAGGACACAAACAAGTTGTTAGGAACAATTCTTCGTAATTATTTGTTTTTCACTTTTATCATATCTATTTTTCTGTCACCTATGAGCTCCAAAGTGTCCAATTTCTCATCTAGAGTATCTCGTCAAGTGTGAAATGATAGACTGAGACTAAATTGGCAACTTTTTGGAAATATGATTTTGGCCAAACGCGAAAGGCATAAATTCTGCAAAATTGTCACTTGTGGTCATTTTTATGTTATCTCAATTGTTGCCCCCCCAGATTGTACAAAAATGCCAAATCAGACATTCAGTTTACCTACTCTGCATCTAGCGTGTCTATTCATGTGTAAAATAATTGTCTGGGACTCACTGTTTAGTGGTAGGACACAAACAAGTTGTTAGGAACATTTCTTCGTAAAATTTTTTTTTTTCACTTTTATTTTATCTATTTTTCTGTCACCTATGAGCTCCAAAGTGTCCAATTTCTCATCTAGAGTATCTCGTCAAGTGTGAAATGATAGACTGAGACTAAATTGGCAACTTTTTGGAAAATATGATTTTGGCCAAACGCGAAAGGCATAAATTCTGCAAAAATGTCACTTGTGGTCATTTTTATGTTATCTCAATTGTTGCCCCCAGATTGTACCAAAATGCCAAATCAGACATTCAGTTTACCTACTCTGCATCTAGCGTGTCTATTCATGTGTAAAATAATTGTCTGGGACTCACTGTTTAGTGGTAGGACACAAACAAGTTGTTAGGAACAATTCTTCGTAAAATTTGTTTTTCACTTTTATCTTATCTATTTTTCTGTCACCAACGAGCTCCAAAGTGTCCAATTTCTCATCTAGAGTATCTCGTCAAGTGTGAAATGATAGACTGAGACTAAATTGGCAACTTTTTTGCAAATATGATTTTGGCCAAACGCGAAAGGCATAAATTCTGCAAAATTGTCACTTGTGGTCATTTTTATGTTATCTCAATTGTTGCCCCCAGATTGTACAAAAATGCCAAATCAGACATTCAGTTTACCTACTCTGCATCTAGCGTGTCTATTCATGTGTAAAATAATTGTCTGGGACTCAATGTTTAGTGGTAGGACACAAACAAGTTGTTAGGAACATTTCTTCGTAAAAATTTTGTTTTTCACTTTTATCTTATCTATTTTTTTTTCTGTCACCAACGAGCTCCAAAGTGTCCAATTTATCATCTAGAGTATCTCGTCAAGTGTGAAATGATAGACTGAGACTAAATTGGCAACTAAAGAAAAATTGCGTAAGGCATTTTTGAAAAAATATTGTGGCCAAAACGCGTAAGGCATAAATTCTGCAAAAAATTGTCACTTGTGGTCATTTTTCATGTTATGTTGTTGGAAGTTTGTTTAGGAACATTTCTTTCGTAAAATTTGTTTTTCACTTTTATCTTATCTATTTTTCTGTCACCCCATTACAAAATGCCAAATCAGACATTCAGTTTAACTACTCTGCATCTAGCGTGTCTATCTGTTATTCATGTGTAAAATAATTGTCTGGGACTCAATGTTTAGTGGTAGGACACAAACAAGTTGTTAGGAACATTTCTTCGTAAAATTTTAGTTTTTCACTTTTATCTTATCTTTTTTTATTTTCTGTCACCAACGAGCTCCAAAGTGTCCAATTTATCATCTAGAGTATCTCGTCAAGTGTGAAATGATAGACTGAGACTAAATTGGCAACTTTTTTTGGAAAATATGATTTTGGCCAAACGCGAAAGGCATAAATTCTGGAAAATTGTCACTTGTGGTCATTTTTATGTTATCTCAATTGTTGCCCCCAGATTGTACCAAAAAAATGCCAAATCAGACATTCAGTTTACCTACTCTGCATCTAGCGTGTCTATTCATGTGTAAAATAATTGTCTGGGACTCACTGTTTAGTGGTAGGACACAAACAAGTTGTTAGGAACAATTTTTCGTAAAATTTGTTTTTCACTTTTATCTTATCTATTTTTCTGTCACCAACGAGCTCCAAAGTGTCCAATTTCTCATCTAGAGTATCTCGTCAAGTGTGAAATGATAGACTGAGACTAAATTGGCAACTTTTTTTGCAAATATGATTTTGGCCAAACGCGAAAGGCATAAATTCTGCAAAATTGTCACTTGTGGTCATTTTTATGTTATCTCAATTGTTGCCCCCAGATTGTACAAAAATGCCAAATCAGACATCCAGTTTAACTACTCTGCATCTAGCGTGTCTATTCATGTGTAAAATAATTGTCTGGGACTCACTGTTTAGTGGTAGGACACAAACAAGTTGTTAGGAACATTTCTTCGTAAAATTTGTTTTTCACTTTTATCTTATCTATTTTTCTGTCACCTATGAGCTCCAAAGTGTCCAATTTCTCATCTAGAGTATCTCGTCAAGTGTGAAATGATAGACTGAGACTAAATTGGCAACTTTTTTGCAAATATTATTTTTGCCAAACGCGTAAGGCATAAATTCTGCAAAATTGTCACTTGTGGTCATTTTTATGTTATCTCAATTGTTGCCCCCAGATTGTACAAAAATGCCAAATCAGACATCCAGTTTAACTACTCTGCATCTAGCGTGTCTATTCATGTGTAAAATAATTGTCTGGGACTCACTGTTTAGTGGTAGGACACAAACAAGTTGTTAGGAACATTTCTTCGTAAAATTTGTTTTTCACTTTTATCTTATCTATTTTTTTCTGTCACCTATGAGCTCCAAAGTGTCCAATTTCTCATCTAGAGTATCTCGTCAAGTGTGAAATGATAGACTGAGACTAAATTGGCAACTTTTTTGCAAATATGATTTTGGCCAAACGCGTAAGGCATAAATTCTGCAAAATTGTCACTTGTGGTCATTTTTATGTTATCTCAATTGTTGCCCCCAGATTGTACAAAAATGCCAAATCAGACATCCAGTTTAACTACTCTGCATCTAGCGTGTTTATTCATGTGTAAAATAATTGTCTGGGACTCACTGTTTAGTGGTAGGACACAAACAAGTTGTTAGGAACATTTCTTCGTAAAATTTGTTTTTCACTTTTATCTTATCTATTTTTCTGTCACCTATGAGCTCCAAAGTGTCCAATTTCTCATCTAGAGTATCTCGTCAAGTGTGAAATGATAGACTGAGACTAAATTGGCAACTTTTTTGCAAATATTATTTTGGCCAAACGCGTAAGGCATAAATTCTGCAAAAATGTCACTTGTGGTCATTTTTATGTTATCTCAATTGTTGCCCCCAGATTGTACAAAAATGCCAAATCAGACATCCAGTTTAACTACTCTGCATCTAGCGTGTCTATTCATGTGTAAAATAATTGTCTGGGGACTCACTGTTTAGTGGTAGGACACAAACAAGTTGTTAGGAACATTTCTTCGTAAAATTTGTTTTTTTCACTTTATCTTATCTATTTTTTCTGTCACCAATGAGCTCCAAAGTGTCCAATTTATCATCTAGAGTATCTCGTCAAGTGTGAAATGATAGACTGAGACTAAATTGGCAACTTTTTGGAAAATATGATTTTGGCCAAACGCGAAAGGCATAAATTCTGCAAAATGTCACTTGTGGTCATTTTTATGTTATCTCAATTGTTGCCCCCAGATTGTACCAAAAATGCCAAATCAGACATCCAGTTTAACTACTCTGCATCTAGCGTGTCTATTCATGTGTAAAATAATTGTCTGGGACTCACTGTTTAGTGGTAGGACACAAAAAAAGTTGTTAGGAACATTTCTTCGTAAAATTTGTTTTTCACTTTTATCTTATCTATTTTTCTGTCACCTATGAGCTCCAAAGTGTCCAATTTCTCATCTAGAGTATCTCGTCAAGTGTGAAATGATAGACTGAGACTAAATTGGCAACTTTTTTGCAAATATATGATTTGGCCAAACGCGTAAGGCATAAATTCTGGAAAAATGTCACTTGTGGTCATTTTTATGTTATCTCAATTGTTGCCCCCAGATTGTACAAAAATGCCAAATCAGACATCCAGTTTAACTACTCTGCATCTAGCGTGTCTATTCATGTGTAAAATAATTGTCTGGGACTCACTGTTTAGTGGTAGGACACAAACAAGTTGTTAGGAACATTTCTTCGTAAAATTTGTTTTTCACTTTTATCTTATCTATTTTTCTGTCACCAACGAGCTCCAAAGTGTCCAATTTCTCATCTAGAGTATCTCGTCAAGTGTGAAATGATAGACTGAGACTAAATTGGCAACTTTTTTGAAAATATGATTTTGGCCAAACGCGTAAAGGCATAAATTCTGCAAAAATGTCACTTGTGGTCATTTTTATGTTATCTCAATTGTTGCCCCCAGATTGTACAAAAAAATGCCAAATCAGACATCCAGTTTAACTACTCTGCATCTAGCGTGTCTATTCATGTGTAAAAAATAATTGTCTGGGACTCACTGTTTAGTGGTAGGACACAAACAAGTTGTTAGGAACATTTCTTCGTAAAAAATGTTTTTTTTCACTTTTATCTTATCTATTTTTCTGTCACCTACGAGCTCCAAAGTGTCCAATTTCTCATCTAGAGTATCTCGTCAAGTGTGAAATGATAGACTGAGACTAAATTGGCAACTTTTTTTGCAAAAAATATGATTTTGGCCAAACGCGAAAGGCATAAATTCTGCAAAAATGTCACTTGTGGTCATTTTTATGTTATCTCAATTGTTGCCCCCAGATTGTACCAAAAAAATGCCAAATCAGACATCCAGTTTACCTACTCTGCATCTAGCGTGTCTATTCATGTGTAAAATAATTGTCTGGGACTCACTGTTTAGTGGTAGGACACAAACAAGTTGTTAGGAACATTCCTTCGTAAAATTGTTTTTTTTTCCCTTTTATCTTATCTATTTTTCAGTCACCTAATAAGCTCCAAAGGGTTCAATTTCTCATCTAGCAGTATCTCTTCAAGTTGAGAAAATGATAGACTGAGACTAAATTAGAAACTTTTTGAAAAATATGATTTTGCCTAAACTCATAATCCATACATTCCTAGAAAATTGTTCACTTGTGATTCATTTTAGGTATCATCAATTGTGCTTCCCCGAGTTTACCAATATGCAAATCGGGACATTCAAGTTTAAACTACTATGCATCAAGCGTTTTCATTTCATGTTTAATAAAATTGTCCTCGGGACTCAATGCTTAGTGGGTAGTACACAAAACAAGTTGTTTGGAATCAATTCTTGCTAAAAATTTGCTTTTTCACTTTTATATTATCTATTTATCTGTCACCAAACGAGCTCCAAAGGGGTCAATTCCCCCCCCTCAATGCTTTTTTGTTTTAAAGAGTATCTCGTCCAAGTGTGAAATGATTAGAATGAGACTAAATTGCAACATTTTTGCAAATATTATTTTGGCCACCCGCGACAGTCATAAATTCTTGAACTCCCAATGTCGCTTGTGGTCGTTTATTTTTATCTTATCTCAATTATTGCTCCCAGATTGTACCAAGATGCCAAAATCCAGACACCAGTATTACTACTACTCTGCCATCAAGCGTGTCTATTCATGTGTAAAATCTTGTCTGGGACTCACTGTATATGGTAGGCCACACACAAGTTGTTTAGGCACCATTCTCTCTTAAATTAGTTTTTCAACTTTTATCTCCTTTATTGTCCTGTCACATACGAGCTCCAAAGTGTTCCAATTTATCATCTAGAGGTATATCGTTCAAGTGTGAAATGACTAGACGGCGACCTAAATTGGCACCTTTTTGGGAAAACTATGATTTAGGACCACGCCCAAAAATCCATCAATTCTGGAAAAATGTCACTTGTTATCATTTTGAATGTTATCATCAATTGTTTCCCCCAAGATAGTACCAAAAATGCCAAATCAGACATGCAGTTTAAATATTCTGTAGATAGTGAGTATATTCCAAGGTGTAAAATAATTGTCCTTGATGCACTGTTTTAGTGGTAGGAAAACAAACAAAGTTGTTAGGAAACATTTCTTCGTAAAATTTTTGTTGTCTTTCCTCTTATCTTATTTATTTTCTGTCACCAACGAGCTCAAAGTGTCTCCAATTTTATCACTAGAGTATCTCGTCAAGTGGAAATGATAGACGAGACTAAAATTTGGCAACTTTTTTGTAAATATTATTTGGCCAAACGCATAATCATAAATTCTGCAAAATTGTCACTTGTTATCCTTTTTATGTTATCTCAGCGTTGCCTCCCAGATAGTATAAAAATGCCAATCAGACATCCAGTTTAACTATCTGTATCTAGCGTGTCTATTCATGTGTAAAATAATTGTCTGGGACTCAATGTTTAGTGGTAGGACACAAACAAGTTGTTAGGAACATTTCTTCGTAAAATTTGTTTTTCACTTTTATCTTATCTATTTTTCTGTCACCAACGAGCTCCAAAGTGTCCAATTTATCTAGAGTATCTCGTCAAATGTGAAATGATAGACTGAGACTAAATTGGCAACTTTTTTGCAAATATGATTTTGGCCAAACGCGTAAGGCATAAATTCTGCAAAATTGTCACTTGTGGTCATTTTTATGTTATCTCAATTGTTACCCCCAGATTGTATAAAAATGCCAAATCAGACATCCAGTTTAACTACTCTGCATCTAGCGTGTCTATTTATGTGTAAAATAATTGTCTGGGACTTACTGTTTAGTGGTAGGACACAAGCAAGTTGTTAGGAACATTTCTTCGTAAAATTTGTTTTTCACTTTTATCTTATCTATTTTTCTGTCACCTACGAGCTCCAAAGTGTCCAATTTCTCATCTAGAGTATCTCGTCAAGTGTGAAATAATAGACTGAGACTAAATTGGCAACTTTTTTGCAAATATGATTGTGGCCAAACGCGAAAGGCGTAAACTCTGGAAAAATGTCACTTGTGGTCATTTTTATGTTATCTCAATTGTTGCCCCCAGATTGTACGAAAATGCCAAATCAGACATTCAGTTTACCTACTCTGCATCTAGCGTGTCTATTCATGTGTAAAATAATTGTCTGGGACTCAATGTTTAGTGGTAGGACACAAACAAGTTGTTAGGAACAATTTCTTCGTAAAATTTGTTTTTCACTTTTATCTATCTATTTTTCTGTCACCAATGAGCTCCAAAGTGTCCAATTTATCATCTAGAGTATCTCGTCAAGTGTGAAATGATAGACTGAGACTAAATTGGCAACTTTTTTGGAAAATATGATTTTGGCCAAACGCGAAAGGCATAAATTCTGCAAAAAATGTCACTTGTGGTCATTTTTATGTTATCTCAATTGTTGCCCCCAGATTGTACAAAAATGCCAAATCAGACATTCAGTTTACCTACTCTGCATCTAGCGTGTCTATTCATGTGTAAAATAATTGTCTGGGACTCACTGTTTAGTGGTAGGACACAAACAAGTTGTTAGGAAGAATTTTTCGTAAAATTTTTTTTCACTTTTATCTTATCTATTTTTCTGTCACCAACGAGCTCCAAAGTGTCCAATTTATCATCTAGAGTATCTCGTCAAGTGTGAAATGATAGACTGAGACTAAATTGGCGACTTTTTTGCAAATATTATTTTGGCCAAACGCGTAAGGCATAAATTCTGCAAAATTGTCACTTGTGGTCATTTTTATGTTATCTCAATTGTTGCCCCCAGATTGTACAAAAATGCCAAATCAGACATCCAGTTTAACTACTCTGCATCTAGCGTGTCTATTCATGTGTAAAATAATTGTCTGGGACTCACTGTTTAGTGGTAGGACACAAACAAGTTGTTAGGAACATTTCTTCGTAAAATTTGTTTTTCACTTTTATCTTATCTATTTTTCTGTCACCTATGAGCTCCAAAGTGTCCAATTTCTCATCTAGAGTATCTCGTCAAGTGTGAAATGATAGACTGAGACTAAATTGGCAACTTTTTGGAAAATATGATTTTGGCCAAACGCGAAAGGCATAAATTCTGCAAAAATGTCACTTGTGGTCATTTTTATGTTATCTCAATTGTTGCCCCCCAGATTGTACAAAAAATGCCAAATCAGACATCCAGTTTAACTACTCTGCATCTAGCGTGTCTATTCATGTGTAAAATAATTGTCTGGGACTCACTGTTTAGTGGTAGGACACAAACAAGTTGTTAGGAACATTTCTTCGTAAAATTTGTTTTTCACTTTTATCTTCTCTTTTTTTCTGTCACCTATGAGCTCCAAAGTGTCCAATTTCTCATCTAGAGTATCTCGTCAAGTGTGAAATGATAGACTGAGACTAAATTGGCAACTTTTTTGCAAATATGATTTTGGCCAAACGCGAAAGGCATAAATTCTGCAAAATGTCACTTGTGGTCATTTTTATGTTATCTCAAATTGTTGCCCCCAGATTGTACAAAATGCCAAATCAGACATCCAGTTTAACCTACTCTGCATCTAGCGTGTATTCATGTGTAAAATAATTGTCTGGGACTCACTGTTTAGTGGTAGGGACACAACAAGTTGTAAAAATTTACTATTGTCTGGGACTCACTGTTTAGTGGTAGGACACAAACAAGTTGTTAGGAACATTTTCTTCGTAAATTTTTTTTTCACTTTTATCTTATCTATTTTTCTGTCACCTAACGAGCTCCAAAGTGTCCAATTTATCATCTAGAGTATCTCGTCAAGTGTGAAATGATAGACTGAGACTAAATTGGCAACTTTTTTGGAAAATATGATTTTTTGGCCAAAAACGCGTAAGGCATAAATTCTGCAAAATTGTCACTTGTGGTCATTTTTATGTTATCTCAATTGTTGCCCCCAGATTGTACAAAAATGCCAAATCAGACATCCAGTTTAACTACTCTGCATCTAGCGTGTCTATTCATGTGTAAAATAATTGTCTGGGACTCACTGTTTAGTGGTAGGAACAAACAAGTGTTAGGAACAATTCTTTTAAAATTTGTTTTTTCACTTTATCTTATCTATTTTTTTTGTCACCAACGAGCTCCAAAGTGTCCAATTTTCATCTAGAGTATCTCGTCAAGTGTGAAATTATCTATTTTTCTGTCACCAACTTTCCAAAGTGTCCAATTTTCATCTAGAGTATCTCGTCAAGTGTGAAATGTGAAATGATAGACTGAGACTAAATTGGCAACTTTTTGAAAATATGATTTTGGCCAAAAACGCGAAAGGCATAAATTCTGCAAAAATGTCACTTGTGGTCATTTTTATGTTATCTCAATTGTTGCCCCCAGATTGTACCAAAATGCCAAATCAGACATTCAGTTTAACTACTCTGCATCTAGCGTGTCTATTCATGTGTAAAATAATTGTCTGGGACTCACTGTTTAGTGGTAGGACACAAACAAGTTGTTAGGAACATTTCTTCGTAAAATTTGTTTTTCACTTTTATCTTATCTATTTTTCTGTCACCATGAGCTCCAAAGTGTCCAATTTATCATCTAGAGTATCTCGTCAAGTGTGAAATGATAGACTGAGACTAAATTGGCAACTTTTTTGAAAATATGATTTTGGCCAAAAACGCGAAGGCATAAATTCTGCAAAAATGTCACTTGTGGTCATTTTTATGTTATCTCAATTGTTGCCCCCAGATTGTACAAAAATGCCAAATCAGACATCAGTTTAACTACTCTGCTAGCTGTACTCTGTAGTGTCTATCATGTGTAAAATAATTGTCTGGGACTCACTGTTTAGTGGTAGGACACAAACAAGTTGTTAGGAACATTTCTTCGTAAAATTTGTTTTTCACTTTTATCTTATCTATTTTTCTGTCACCTATGAGCTCCAAAGTGTCCAATTTCTCATCTAGAGTATCTCGTCAAGTGTGAAATGATAGACTGAGACTAAATTGGCAACTTTTTTGCAAAATATGATTTTGGCCAAACGCGAAAGGCATAAATTCTGGAAAAATGTCACTTGTGGTCATTTTTATGTTATCTCAATTGTTGCCCCCAGATTGTACCAAAATGCCAAATCAGACATTCAGTTTTAACCTACTCTGCATCTAGCGTGTCTATTCATGTGTAAAATAATTGTCTGGGACTCACTGTTTAGTGGTAGGACACAAACAAGTTGTTAGGAACAATTCTTCGTAAAATTTGTTTTTCACTTTTATCTTATCTATTTTTCTGTCACCAATGAGCTCCAAAGTGTCCAATTTATCATCTAGAGTATCTCGTCAAGTGTGAAATGATAGACTGAGACTAAATTGGCAACTTTTTTGCAAAATATTATTTTGGCCAAACGCGTAAGGCATAAATTCTGCAAAATTGTCACTTGTGGTCATTTTTATGTTATCTCAATTGTTGCCCCCAGATTGTACAAAAAATGCCAAATCAGACATTCAGTTTTAACTACTCTGCATCTAGCGTGTCTATTCATGTGTAAAATAATTGTCTGGGACTCACTGTTTAGTGGTAGGACACAAACAAGTTGTTAGGAACATTTCTTCGTAAAATTTGTTTTTTTCACTTTTATCTTATCTATTTTTCTGTCACCTACGAGCTCCAAAGTGTCCAATTTCTCATCTAGAGTATCTCGTCAAGTGTGAAATGATAGACTGAGACTAAATTGGCAACTTTTTGGAAAATATGATTTTGGCCAAACGCGAAAGGCATAAATTCTGGAAAAATGTCACTTGTGGTCATTTTTATGTTATCTCAATTGTTGCCCCCAGATTGTACAAAAATGCCAAATCAGACATTCAGTTTACCTACTCTGCATCTAGCGTGTCTATTCATGTGTAAAATAATTGTCTGGGACTCACTGTTTAGTGGTAGGACACAAACAAGTTGTTAGGAACATTTCTTCGTAAAATTTGTTTTTCACTTTTATCTTATCTATTTTTCTGTCACCAACGAGCTCCAAAGTGTCCAATTTATCATCTAGAGTATCTCGTCAAGTGTGAAATGATAGACTGAGACTAAATTGGCAACTTTTTGGAAAATATGATTTTGGCCAAACGCGTAAGGCATAAATTCTGCAAAAATTGTCACTTGTGGTCATTTTTATGTTATCTCAATTGTTGCCCCCAGATTGTACAAAAATGCCAAATCAGACATCCAGTTTAACTACTCTGCATCTAGCGTGTCTATTCATGTGTAAAATAATTGTCTGGGACTCACTGTTTAGTGTAGGACACAAACAAGTTGTTAGGAACATTTCTTCGTAAAATTTTTTTTTTTCACTTTTATCTTATCTATCTTTTTTCTGTCACCAACGAGCTCCAAAGTGTCCAATTTATCATCTAGAGTATCTCGTCAAGTGTGAAATGATAGACTGAGACTAAATTGGCAACTTTTTGCAAATATGATTTTGGCCAAACGCGAAAGGCATAAATTCTGCAAAAAATGTCACTTGTGGTCATTTTTATGTTATCTCAATTGTTTGCCCCCAGATTGTACCAAAAATGCCAAATCAGACATTCAGTTTACCTACTCTGCATCTAGCGTGTCTATTCATGTGTAAAATAATTGTCTGGGACTCACTGTTTAGTGGTAGGACACAAACAAGTTGTTAGGAACAATTCTTCGTAAAATTTGTTTTTCACTTTTATCTTATCTATTTTTCTGTCACCAACGAGCTCCAAAGTGTCCAATTTTATCATCTAGAGTATCTCGTCGTGTGAAATGATAGACTGAGACTAAATTGGCAACTTTTTTGCAAATATGATTTTGGCCAAACGCGTAAGGCATAAATTCTGCAAAAAAAATGTCACTTGTGGTCATTTTTATGTTATCTCAATTGTTGCCCCCAGATTGTACAAAAAATGCCAAATCAGACATTCAGTTTACCTACTCTGCATCTAGCGTGTCTATTCATGTGTAAAATAATTGTCTGGGACTCACTGTTTAGTGGTAGGACACAAACAAGTTGTTAGGAACATTTCTTCGTAAAATTTGTTTTTCACTTTTATCTTATCTATTTTTCTGTCACCAACGAGCTCCAAAGTGTCCAATTTCTCATCTAGAGTATCTCGTTGCCCCCAGATTGTACAAAAATGCCAAATCAGACATCCAGTTTAACTACTCTGCATCTAGCGTGTCTATTCATGTGTAAAATAATTGTCTGGGACTCACTGTTTAGTGGTAGGACACAAACAAGTTGTTAGGAACATTTCTTCGTAAAAATTTGTTTTTCACTTTTATCTTATCTATTTTTCTGTCACCTAACGAGCTCCAAAGTGTCCAATTTCTCATCTAGAGTATCTCGTCAAGTGTGAAATGATAGACTGAGACTAGGACACAAACAAGTTGTTAGGAACATTTCTTCGTAAAATTTGTTTTTCACTTTTATCTTATCTATTTTTCTGTCACCTATGAGCTCCAAAGTGTCCAATTTCTCATCTAGAGTATCTCGTCAAGTGTGAAATGATAGACTGAGACTAAATTGGCAACTTTTTGGAAAATATGATTTTGGCCAAACGCGAAAGGCATAAATTCTGGAAAAATGTCACTTGTGGTCATTTTTATGTTATCTCAATTGTTGCCCCCAGATTGTACAAAAATGCCAAATCAGACATCCAGTTTAACTACTCTGCATCTAGCGTGTCTATTCATGTGTAAAATAATTGTCTGGGACTCAATGTTTAGTGGTAGGACACAAACAAGTTGTTAGGAACATTTCTTCGTAAAATTTGTTTTTCACTTTTATCTTATCTATTTTTCTGTCACCATGAGCTCCCAAAGTCCAATTTCTCATCTAGAGTATCTCGTCAAGTGTGAAATGATAGACTGAGACTAAATTGGCAATTTTTTGGAAAATATGATTTTGGCC
>CAJHNH020006207.1:0-14130 GCA_905116865.2 Candidula unifasciata | reverse complement strand
ACCCGGAGAGGATCCAAAATTTTTGGGATTTTTCAACCCCAAAATTTTGCCCGAAATGGCCGTTCTCTACTCTTTTCGATTTCAACTGCAGGTTTTCTACGGCGCATCCGTTTACTGACTTATTTGGTCCAGTTTTCCCGCCTTGGAAAAATTTACTCAGATTTCAAGGGAAGTTTTAAAAACTGATAAACTATATCCTTTTTTTTTAAATTTTTTACTAGGCGTTAAAACATCACTAGGATAGAAGCAATACTAAATTACACTACAAAGTAACGCACCAACACACGATCGGTATGTTACCCTGTGTGGGTCCTGAGTCTCATTGTTGGGAAAAACAGGAATAAAACCCACTGACTTCCCCAAGCACGTGTCGTAGCGAAACTGAGTTATTAGTTGCTTCATTTGAACGATATTCGCCTGAGAGATTACAGCGAAACACCAGTCTGCATACAAATAAAATATGGATCTGTAAAATTGATGTGCCCACGATCCACTTAGGTTATGGAACAAGTATAAGATCCACGAAGGTGGATGAACAACCAGAACTTTACCGCTTGCGAGTTATTACCAGTCAGTGAACGCGAAGGAAGTAGGAGAAGATGGGATGTAAACTTAGAAGAGAATGCCTTGAGACGCTTATACCATAAAATCATCGACCACCAGAACAAGGAATAAACGAGTTTGGAGCAAAGGCAAAATGGAAGAATGATACACGATGAGAAACTCGACAACAGCACGATGTATTTCACAGTGATGGCCGCTAGAAGGAACAAGCACTAGCAAAACCTGATATATCCATCGACAATCGAAGTCTTCTTCTTCCGCTTCCGCCCGCTGCGAAGCTCCGCCGTGCAACAGTTCTGCGTTTTTTGTTCATCCACTTTCTTGTACTCTAGTCTGCGTTCCAGAACATGACGTGTTCTCGTGTTAATATCCGTTTCACATGTCTGACTCATTTGCATGCAGGACTGCTGGTCTCCTTGCATCTCAGGCAGATGTACTCCGTCACTTCGGAAGGAAGCTCCCAAATCTTACGACAGGCTTTTGAGCAAGGCGGTGGTGTCTATTCCTGGTTCCACACACTTTGCCCCGGAAACCACACGGGGACATCAGAAGTAATTAAAGAGGAAACTTTATGTTCACCTCCGACACCCGAAGTGATAAAAAGTAGGAAAACTTTTTTGTTCACCGCGACACCCGAAGCGATAAAAGAGGAAAACTTCATGATGCTTCACTACGACAACCCCGAAGTTATAAAAGCACGCGCATACTTTATGTTAACACGACGACACCCAGAAGCAGCGATAAAAGAGGAACGTTATCGTTCACCTCGACACCCGATAGTGATAATAAGAAGCGGAACTTTATGTTCACCTCGACACCGATCATCCGCGATAAAAGAGGAAACTTTATGTTCACCTCGAGCACACGAAGTGATAAAAGAGGAACGTTTATGTTCACTTCCTCGACACCCGAAGATGATAAAAGAGGAACTTTATGTTCCACATCCCCGTACACCCGAAGTGCTATACACAGAGGAAACCTTGACATGCTCCACCTCGACACCCGAAGCGATAAAAAGAGGAACTTTATGTTCACATCGACACCCGACGACGATAAAAGAAGGAACTGTATGTTCACCCTCGACACACTCGAAGTGATCAAAAGAGTAAACGTTATGTTCACTCGACACCCGAAGTGACTAAACGAGGAACTTTATGGTTCACTCGACACACCGAAGTGATAAAAGAGGAAAACTTTATGTTTCACCTCACGACACCCGAACGCTGATTAAAAGAGGAAACTTTCATGTTCACCTCGACACCCGAAGCGATAAAAGAGGAGGCCGAGTAAACTAGCCGAAAGTATTTTTTTTTTGTTACGTATCCAGAAAACCATGAGTTGTAAAACCTTTAGGACTCGGTACTATAGGATATCGCAACCCTTCGGACATGGATTACATATATAGGTACCGTGATCCTGGGAAGAAATGTGGCATTTATGCCTACCCCCCGGGTGTGAATCCGGACCACAAGGAGTTCGTCACCCGGGCGCGCCGCCCAGCAAGGTCAGGTTTAACCAACCTCGCTTAGAGAGCCGGCATAGCGAAAGGACAAGGTTAGTACGTACACCACCAGGTGTGACAATGGCCAATGCTAACTCGTTGAGGCATTGTTGTACAAACCCTTTATTCCCGCGTCGCTTAATGAAATCAAAAATTGGAAGTTGTGTTGTATGATGCCACATGATGGAGGAAGGGTGCTAAAACGACGACGGACAATCAAACATTATGTTGACACGTATAATAGAAATGCCTTTTTCGGCATGAAAAAAAGGAATTTGATAGGAAGGCTCGTAAACTGAATGCCACAGATAGTCACGGTGAAAAAACTATACTCACAAGAGGCAAAGGGGAGACGCAAGCAAAGTTTTGGAGCAACCGCAGGTGGAGAAAAACAAAAGACAGAAGGACTTTCTGAAGGAAGGAAGGAAGGAAGATGGAAGGGTGGAAGGAAACACGGAAAAAAAGATAACACGAGAGAGGAAGGAAGGAAGGAGAAGGAAGGCAGGAAGGAAGAAGAAGGCAAGGAAGGAAGGAGGAAGGGAGGGAGGGAGGAAGGAAGGGAGAAGGCAAGGAAGGAAGGAAGGAAGGAGGAAGGAAGGAAGGAAGGAAGGAAAGGGAAGGACAGGAAGGAAGGAAGACGGGAAGGAAGAAGGAAGTTTTAAGGAAGGAAGGAAGGAAGGAAGGAAAGGAAAGGAGAAAGGGAGGGAGGGAGACGGAATGAGGAAGGAAGAAGAAGGAAGAAAGGAAGGAAGGAAGCGACGGAGGAAAGAAAGGAAGGAAGGAAGGAAGTGAAGGAAAGAAGGAAAGACGGAAGGATAGGAAGGAGGAAGGAAGGAAAGAAGGAAGGAAGGAAAGGAAGGAAGAAAGAAGGAGGAAGGCGAAGAAGGAAGGGAAGGAAGGAAGGAAGGAAGGAAGGAAGGAAGGAAGGAAGGAAGGAAAGGAAGCGAAAGAAGGGAAGGGAGGGAGGGAGGAAGGAAGGGAAGGGAGGGGAGAGGAGGAAAGGAAGGAGGAAGGAAGGAGAAAGAAGGAAGGAAGAATGGAGGGAAGGCAGAAAGGAAGGAAAGGGAAATGAAGGGAAGGAAAGGGAGGGAAGGAAGGAAGGAAGGAAAGAAGAAAGGACGGAAGGAAGGAAAGGAAGGAAGGAAGGAAGAAGGAAGAGAAATAGGAAGAAGGAAGGAAGGAAGGAAGGAAGGATAGGAAGGAAGGAGAAGAAGGAAGAAGAAGGGAAGGGAAGGAAGGCAGGAAGGTAAGGAAGAAGGAAGGAAGGAAGGGACGGAAGGAAGGAAGGAAGGAAGGAAGGAAGGAAGGAAGGAAGGAAGGAAGGAAGGAAGGAAGGAAAGGAAGAAGGAAGGAAGGAAGAAGATTGGAAAAAAGAAGAAAGAAGAGGGAAGGAAGAGAGGAAAGAAGGCGGTAAAGAAAGACTAAGGAAGAAATAAGGAAGAAGAATGAAAGAAAGAAAGAAAGAAAGAAAGAAAGAAGAAAAGAAAGAAAAGAAAAGAAGACGAAAGAAAGAAAAAGAAAGAAAAGAAAAGAAAGAGAAGAAAGGATAAGAAAGAGAAAAGAAAGAAAGAAGAAGAGAAGAAAAGAAAGAAAGAAGAAGGGAGAGAAAGAAAGATGAGAAAGAAAGAGAAAAGAAGAAGAAAGAAGAAAAGAAAGAAAGAGAAAAGAACAGCACAAAAAAAGAAGAAAGAAGAAAAGAAAGAAAGAAGAAAGAAAGAAGAAAAGAAAAGAAAGAAAGAACAGAAGAAACGAGAAAGAAAAGAAAGAAAGAAAAGAAAAGACGTAGAAAGAAAGATAAGAAAGAAAGAAAGAATACAGGAGAAAGAAAGAAATATGGAAGGAAGGAAAGAAAGTGAGAAGCAGGGAAGGTATGGATGAAGGAAGTCACGAAGGAAGGGAGGAAGGGAAGGAGGGGAGGGAGAAGGGAAGGGAAGGAGGAAGGAAGGAAGATTTGGAGGAGAGGGGGAGCAATGGTACACGAAAGAAGCAGGAAACTACGCCGGTACAAAAAGAAACCAACTGCTAACAAAACTGGAGGCAATGTTGACATTTTTTTTAAAGTACACAAATTAAAAGAAATAAAATTTACTCAACTTCGCAGTTAAAAAACACGCGCACGCGGGGGAACACATACCCACGCGCACACACACTCATTACCACAACATGGAAACCAATGTATGACTGCTTTCAGTTTCAGTAAATAAAGATATTTTTGAAACAAGTCCATGCAACGTGTGATGGAAATGAATTTGTAAATAATAGCCAGAGAAGACCATTGATTATCGATAAGTAATTGAAGAATATCACGTTACCAGACAAATCAGCGTCGATTTTGTCAGTTTGTTGGGATCAAGTTCTCGTTTATAGTATCCCTAGAGACACAGAGAAAGCTAGAGATATTTTTCCTGATATCTATCCTACAGTTATCACTTGTATCATTTAAGCTGGGCATTTTAGAACAGAAAATCAATAAATTTTTTTTAATGGCTACAATTAAATGTCATGGAAAGTACGAACGGCACAAATGACACCTATCTCCCCTTCCACTACCCCCCCCCCCCCTCCTCCCACCCCTCCTTTCCCCATTCGCCTATGGAAAAAAGTGCCGGTACTCACTACAAAGTGTCTAAAGAGATGTCGGTACTCAGTGCAAAGTTTACAGTACAGTAAGCTGGAGGGAAAAGTAATGCCTCAAAAGGTGCCACTACTGCGCACTGTTGCGCACCACCAGAAACAGAAAAAAAAATTCCAGAGAGATATTTTTTTTTACTGCATTACCTATCGAGTTTCTATCATCTTTATTTTGCTCATAGATGACAAGCAGGTTTTTTTTTTTTTTTTTTGGGGGGGGGGGGGGGGGGGGGGAGTCTGTATAGAAAAGGTGTGGGTACTCCCCATTATGGGTCTAACAAAAGTGTGGGTACTCACCATAATGTGTCTAACAAAGATTAGGGTACTTACTATAATGTGTCTAGCAAAGATGAGGGTACTTACTATAATGTGTCTAACAAAGATGAGGGTACTTACTATAATGTGTCTAACAAAGATTAGGGTACTTACTATAATGTGTCTAACAAAGATGAGGGTACTTACTATAATGTGTCTAAATAAAGTGTGGGTACTCACCATAATGTGTCTAAATAAAGTGTGGGTACTCCCCATAATGTGTCTAACAAAGATGAGGGTACTTACTATAATGTGTCTAAATAAAGTGTGTGTACTCACCATAATGTGTCTAACAAATGTGTGGGTACTCCCCATAATGTGTCTAACAAAGATGAGGGTACTTACTATAATGTGTCTAAATAAAGTGCGGGTACTCACCATAATGTGTCTAACAAATGTGTGGGTATTCCCCATATTGTGTCTAACAAAAGTGTGGGTACTCCCCATAATGTGTCTAACAAAAGTGTGGGTACTCCCCATAATGTGTCTAACAAAAGTGTGGGTACTCACCATAATGTGTCTAACAAAAGTGTGGGTACTCCCCATAATGTGTCTAACAAAAGTATGGGTACTCACCATAATGTGTTTAACAAATGTGTGGGTACTCACCATAATATGTCTAACAAATGTGTGGGTACTCACCATAATGTGTCTAACAAAGATGAGGGTACTTACTATAATGTGTCTAAATAAAGTGTGGGTACTCACCAAAATGTGTCTAACAAAAGTATGGGTACTCCCCATAATGTGTCTAACAAAAGTATGGGTACTCCCCATAATGTGTCTAACAAAAGTATGGGTACTCACCAAAATGTGTCTAAATAAAGTGTGGGTACTCACCATAATGTGTTTAACAAATGTGTGGGTACTCACCATAATATGTCTAACAAATGTGTGGGTACTCACCATAATGTGTCTAACAAAGGTGGGGATACTTACTATAATGTGTCTAAATAAAGTGTGGGTACTCACCATAATGTGTCTAACAAAGATGAGTGTACTTACTATAATGTGTCTAAATAAAGTGTGGGTACTCCCCATAATGTGTCTAACAAAAGTGTGGGTACTCACCATAATGTGTCTAACAAAAGTATGGGTAAGTAAAAAAAGTAAAGATCCCTTTTCACGCCTTTCGGCGCATCGGGCATATGGGCAGAGCGTCCCATATTTTTACAAACATCAGAAAGTATGGGTACTCACCACAAAATGGTTATTAAACTAAAAACAGAAAGGGCTGTTTGGGAGCCGCCATGGTGCAACATGTGACACACGCCATCGAATACGAAGGTCGTGGGTTCAAATCACAACAGAGCCGGACATTTTTTTAAATGACTTTAAATCTTAGATCGATCCAGCCTTAAAAGTGTACCATTTATTTAAATTAATGAGCAGTAAAGGTAACCGACGTGATGCTGACCGTTTCACCCAAAGAGTGCTGATTATTTTAAAAAGTACGGGCCAACCCTGTGTGCCCAGTACGTCTAACGGCGTGGCAAATGGACCTTTAATTTATTATACTCTAGATGATACTTACCGCCAGGGACTTTAAAAAAAAAAATCTGACCATCGGAATCTTTTCTATTTCCATTATAATTATTCCTTCAGCTAATAGGTTTGCAGCCACTAGATTAGCTTCTTCGGTGCCTCCTTGTACTCCTGCTTGCTGTTAAAGTTAGTTGTGTATCTTTTACAGAACGTTGCAGAACCAGCCTCAGCATGTTTTGCCTGCTGTAGTTTTTCTAGGCAAAGTTTACGTTCAGTAGTTTGCCGTTGCTCACTAAACGGTCCGCTTTCGGCACCACTGTCGAAACCAGCGCAAGATAAATCGTCGGCAGCTTGGATCGAACTAGGAACCTCAGTATTACGAAGCGCGTTCGCAACATCTAAGTCACAAACGCCGACTGTATACATCTGTAGTACATACATTATATCCCTCAAATGTTATGCTCTAGCGTGCAGTATTAAATTCACTAGACACGAGTTCTTTGATGTCATACACAACCTTTTTTCGTATAGCCTATGCAGTGTGATGTTGGTGATCCTATGTATCCACACACGTCTGTCTCATGTACTTTCAGTCAGTTCTGACACAGATGATCTTCCATGTGATGATGTCAAACTGTCCTGTATTTTCTCATCTCCTTCTACCTCTTTTCTCGCCCGGCTCTCTAGCTTAGTTGGCTAAACCGGATTGCGCAGAGACCGGGTGATGAACTCCTTGTGGTCCGGGTTCAATTCCGGGGGTAGGCAGGAAAGCCACATTTTATCCCAGATTTATGGTATTTACAATGGAATCAAGGCCGAAAGGTTGCGATATCCATAATACCGAGCCTAAGGGTTAACAACTCATGGCTTCTGGATACTAAAACAAACAAACAAACCTCTTTTCTCCTCCAACTTTACTGCCATCATGATGTACTCCAGTTTTCTCCTTCTCATAACATGACAAAAGAATGTAGATTGTCTCCTTCTGATGCGGGCAATCTGTTTTATTCGTGAGTCAGTTTATTTCAAAACATCTTCGTTACTCACCCCCCCCCCCCTCCCCCCGTGTTTTTATTACTCGTCTATAGAACCCGAGTTACACAGACTTGGCAAGTGCAAAATATAGACAATCAAGACGGTTCTCGTATTAAAAAGGATACGACTTGTACGAGAGAAAGCTGTGAAAAATACAACTGCTCCTAGTTATTTTGTCCACATCAACTATAGAATGTCTATTATCTTTAAACATTGTGAAGTATAGCGGAGCCTCGCTTAACGAGCATAATTCGTTTCAGAATCATACTCGTTAAGCGAAACACATGTTATGCGAAACAATTTCTCTCATGTAAATTAATGTAAAACACAATGATGCGTTCCATGTCGAAAACAAAAATACAAAATGCTATGTAAAACGTTTATTCAAAGAAAATTATATACATATTGTTAAGGACAGCGAATCATCTTCATATTTTCTTCAAACGCGGAACGAACCCACCTGGAATGCGAATTCAATTTGCAGAAGAAAAAAAAATTCGAAATAATTACGATACATAGCTAATTATTTATTTTTTTTTTTACTAGAAAGATGTCCAGAGACATTTGTTTTTGCCGACGCTACAAAATTTGACGAAAATGCGACACAGCATTATCATTAAATAAATTTGTAAAGCGCATAGCCATTTCCTTATTAGGGTGATGCTTCTCAATGTAAGATGCAACAGTTTGCCAAGCTTCCAGCATTTCTCTTATTTCGCCAAAAGATTGTTGCTTTTCTTTTACCTTCTCCTCCTCCTCTGATAAACTTTCCTCCAAAACTTCTTGCTGTGAAACACAACGCAACTCCATAAGCTTTTGGGTGGTCAGCTCTTGGCTGTGCTCTTCCACAAGCTCTTTGATATCACTGTTATCCACCTAGAATCCCATGATAGTGGCCAAAGACACAATCTCGTTGACTACAGGTTCCACAGGTACTGTCTCAAACCCCTCAAAGTTACAATTCTACAACGCTCTCCGGCCAAAGCTTCTTCCAAGCAGAAGTTAGGGTTCTCTTAGTAACACCTTCCCCCCGCCTTGTCGATCATCTTGAGGCAGGCAACGATATGAAAGTGATTTTTCCAAAACTCTTTGAGAGGGAGGCTGGCCTCTTCAGTCACCTGAAAACAATGCTCGAAGAAAGTTTTAGTGTAGAGCTTCTTAAAGTCAGAAATAACTTGTTGGTCCATGGGCTGGAGTAACGGTGTGGTGTTGGGAGGCAGAAACTGGATCTTGATAAACTTAAATTCTTCAGGGAGGTCATCTTGTAGGCCTGGAGGATTCATGTACACATATCACAATATAACACAAGTATGAGAAAACATGTGATCACAAGTGACGCTACGATGCTACTGGAACGATTGCTAAACACAGACTGATGTAACATGCGCACAATCCGGGACCTTCCCTCTCCTCGCCACTGGTTATACGAAACGTCGCTCGTTAAGCAAGTCATTCTTTTATAATTTGTTTTGCTCGTTATGCGAATTACTCGTTATGAGAGGTGCTCGTTAAGCGAGGTTCTACTGTAGTCTTTTTCTTAAAGTCTGTGTCGTGTGTCATTGATAATCGTATCTGTCCACAGCCTTCTGTCTCCTTTAGGATACAGACGTTCTTCTGTGCTATTATAAGCGTTCATTTTAAACCCGTACGTGCGAAGGCGTGCGCAACTGCATGCCTTAAATACGATTCTGTCATTGAAATATTATAAGTACTCACCAATGAATAAACGAGCCTCCTTCCATGGTGCATAGGTTTTGTTTCTGACCGTTAAGAAAATGATGCTGAACTGTTCCACATCTTATCTCCTGGTCTTCCTCTGCCTGTTCTCCTCTTTAGCTTTCCTATCATTGAGTACACCACTTTTCTTCTTTTCGGCTTAAAGAATGTCGGACTGGCTTCATGTACTAAATAGCGTCCCAAGGTCTTTGAAACGAGTCCTCAACTTGATGCAGACAAATTTTGCTATCACTTTAATTTATTGAGCACTCTCAACATGTTCTTGTGAATGTTAGCTTTATTATCAATTTATATGTATGTAATTATATTCAGTGATTCATTCTTTATTCTCCGGTTGTGCCATTATATGTCACACAGGGCTCGCAGTCTGTTTCTCCATTCCCTTCTATCCTGTGCAATTGGTTCAATATCATGTATGAAATCCAGTCCAGCAGCTTTGGATTCTCTCGTCAACGTTCTTTTTGGGGTTTCTTTGGACAACCTGGCTTCCTCAGTCCGTTTAATTCCCATTTTAGTGCCACTTTGATTATTCTCTCTCTCTCTCTCTCTCTCTCTCTCTCTCTCTCTCTCTCTTTGTCTCTCTCTCTCTCTCTTTGTCCCTCTCTCTCTCTCTTTGTCTCTCTCTCTCGCTCGCTCGCTCTCTCTCTCTCTCTCTCTCTCTCTCTCTCTATATATATATATATATATATATATATATATATATATATATACACACACACACACACACACACATACACCTATATATGTAACGACTCTTCGCTTGCTCTCCTGCTCTATGTTTATTGACATCTACAGAATCTTTGATGTTCGGTGGGCATATCGAATGTTGGTATTAATCTTCTTCTTGAGCCATGTTATTCTACGTATATTTATGTAATTTTTAAGTTTAACAATCTAGATTTTTTTCGTTGTACTCAGTCAGACACGCAAATACACACACACACACACACACATACATACATGCAACACCATAAGCAAAAAAAAAATTATTTTTGAAATCAAATGTGATTTTTTTTCTTAGTGTCTTAGTGCTGGCTTTGGTTTCCTTTTGGGTTTATTTGCTTCACTGGCTCTTCTGTACGACAGCCAAAAAATTCAAATATATATTTCACATGCGCGATGATTTAACCTCTTGCACCTGGACAGCCTAACGAAATGGCAGAACAAAAGATAGCACGAGAGGTTCATAGATGCAGTTCTCTAACCGACTATCAATACTTGTACAGTACTGGTACATCTCAGACATCAAGAATAAACACAAAACAATATTTAGGTCGCTCAATAGAGAAAGAAAGCAGACGCGAAGAAATACAGTGAATGTTTGTTTTTTAATTTATGTCTTTTTGTTATGCAGTGAACAAAACAACATGAATCCTACGCCTTGTTTTTCTTCTGATGTCGTTTCACTGAAACCAAGTTGTAGCCCAGTGTCGTGGTTTTCTGTATTTGTCTTGCGCTTCAAGGGTGGCTTGAGTGACGGATTTGTTCCATTTTGTGCAGGTTTCAGCGACATCATTTATTCATCTCTTTCTTGGCCTTCCTCTCGCCTTCCTCCCAGGTTTTCTTCTGTAAAAAGTCTCATATACAGTCTGGTCTGGCTGCATTCTCACTAGGTGACTGAACCATTTCATTCTTTGTCTGTCAATATAATCCAGGCATGGTTTTATTTCAGCTTTCTCCCCCATGCTGATATTCGTAACCCTGCCTCGCCTAGTCTTGTTAGTGACCTTGCGGAGACATCCTACGCCCCCCCCCCCCCCAAAAAAAAAAACACATCGGTACAAATATGGGGACAGATAACTATTGCGAAACGAAATATTGTTTTCGTTAGTTGGGCGGATCATGTTGATATAGAAATAACTAAATTCATTACAATCTCTGATTATAATCTGGTAATCTGGTAATCTGGTAATCCTAGTTTCAGCTTCATAGCAAACGGGTCACCCCACATATGCTCCGCTCCTGTGCCAACGCAAAACAAACGCAGCTCACAGTGTCACGCCATGCACTCAACTCAGAAGCTGGGCGACGAAACTACATCCTTCCAGTCTACAAATGGAGCAACAATGCAACGGCCACCGTCTGGAAAAAAAAATATATTTGCCACGGCTTTAAAAAAAAAAGGGTGGCCGTACCTAGCGTCCATTTTGACCGGAAGAATTATATGAGGATTAATAAACGGTCACCCCAGCAGTACCCTCATTATTAGCTGGGGAAGGGACTTAGGACATTTTTTTACATCCACCAGCAGGCGTCGCCCCTACAACGACCTGCCTGCCATCGTTAACGGACTGTTCACCCAAACAGCCATGCAGTTCTTTGGCACGAATGAGGACAACCTTGAACTTGGGTTTCGCACTGCCGACTCCCTACTAAAGATGTTATTTTATGTTCTGTTATCAAAATTAATGTCACTGCACATTGGGCATACCCATATGGCGTGCTCAGTTCTCCGAAGCAGCAGCAGCCACTCTAAAGTACTTTCTACTAATGTCCCCCCATGAGAAGCTGGTTATATTGTCTCCTTTTCTCGGCCTCGAAAGACGGCAAAGAAGAAGTGCATCACAACCATGCTTAACTCCCATGTCACGCAATCGTGTTTAGTGTCAGGGATTCCTCATTCTCCACTAGCCCAGTTCGTACAGCGTTGACTCTGTCTGCTCTGTCCATAAAACTTTTTCCCCGCAATCATTAGTGCAGTGCTTGCCCCAGTTGGTCCCTGCTCGCTCATTTCCCTTCACGCCCGCATGAACCCGGTGTGTAGATCCAGGTTACGGAGTTTAAGTGCGATTTTCCCCTGAATGCTTTCTATTCCATTCAGAGCGCATACTGCCTGTTGCTATCTTCTGAAGCGTATTCATTGAGTCCTGAGACAATTACTACCTGTGTGGCGGTTTGCTCGGATACCCATGCTAAAGCTCTAGAAGCAGCGGCTATTTCCATTGTCATGCTTGACGTGGTTGTCTGGGTAAGCGCGCGCTGTTCCTCATGTTATAGTTTTCCTTCTTTCTTTGCGCTGTGTATGCCATGCTGACCTTGATCCGCGCTTCACGGAATTCCATCCGTGTAAGATTGATGGTATCTTTTCTGGGTCCTGAATGCTGATCTATCAGTTTCCCTTACTTCTGTGTCTACCACCAGCAGAATTTGATCCCTGCAGTACCTTCCGAGTGTGATGACAACTTAGAGATGCCATGCATGTTCTACTGGTGTATTTCCCATTCCTTTCCGTGGCTGATCACGTCTAGGTTTGTTTCCATACCTGCTGGATTAAGTCCTCAGCTTTGCCCATCCAAAGAGCGGGACCCTTTTGAGACGTTTCGTCCATTTTGTGTCGTGAATAGCTTTGGTGTAATGGGTGGTTAACATCTGCCGATACCCTCATGTAAGCCTGGACCTGTGCCACTTTGTATCTGCTTTGTCATAGTCGGCAGACCCAGGATATAACGCTGGGCGTTGCAGGAGGTGTCTTTTTGTGCAGCCGAGTATGAGTCTCATGGCCTCATTCTGTACTCGGTCCAGGCTTTCTAGCTGGGGTTTTGCTGACAGTGAGAGAGGCCAAGACCATAGTCAATGACGCTAAGCACAAGCCCCCCCCCCCCTTGATAGAGAAGAAAAAAGTAGACGTTTGTTCAATATCAGCTGCTGCTAACACCTTGAGTGCTGTCAAACCTTTCCTGGCTCTAAGTATGACGTTGTCTACGTGGCATTTCGTATGACAAGCATCTGTTCAAATGTCATGCCCAGGTATTTAATGGTGCAACTCCGTTCCCTCGAATGCCCACACCCACAGATGCTTACGACGGCGTTGGTGTACTCACGATGTGGGTATTCAGAGAGAACCATGTTAAGGAGGCTTTGGGACGGGGGTTCACATGAGCTCTTGCGATTTCCTGGCACCACACTCACTAAGTCTGTCCCTAGTTCGTGTTGTAGTGTGGTTGTAATTTCCTGCCTGTTTTTACCATCGACGGTAAACAAGGAATATCATCTGCATACGACATTGTTCTGCCTAGGCCTACGCGTTTTTTGTGCACTAGTGACTCCCTGCTGTGTACACATTGAAGAGCACAGGCGACAATGGTGATTCCCTGGGCCACAGACCCATGAGGACGCGTGAGGTTCGGATGCACCATTCCACCACATCGAAGCGACACCGTTCTTTCAAATAGCACTGCTGCGATCCAGTTGACCAAATTTGTTTCTATCTGCATATCCAACAAGCAGTCCTGATGAGCATGTTGTATGGGGACCCTGTGTACGCATTTCTAAGTCAATAGCGGCTGCAGCCGTTTCTATTCCCTCCCCTGGAAACCCTCATATGTGCGTAGATGGCAAATACTGTCAGCATTGGCACCATGTATCTCTCCCTGGTCACGGTAAGCCACCTAGTGTAGCGGGGGAATAGGCCACCCGACTCCAATATTTGGGTATGTTAACGTTCTGGCATCATTTACATGATTCCCTACTGAGAGGATGGTTTTCTTTCCTAGGCTCTTAAATATTTGGATTTTTCATTCCAGAATGTGTCTGTGAAACTAGCAATGTTTTTACTATCGTTTGTCATCATTATTCCGTTGGACGTGCAGTGAAATATCGTTGTACGAAGTTAGATGTCATGATTGCATTGCAAAATGTGGTTTTGTAGCATTCTCAAAACTTATTTTGAGCGGAAAATGTGCCGACTATACAGACAGATGAACCACGGGACGCGAAGGTCAGTGGGCGTTTTTCACATCCGACAGATTTTATCACACCAAACCAGAAAATCTGGCTCTACCGAGAAGACGTCCCACAACATGTGTGACTAACGATAGAATTGAAAAGGTTTCAAAAAAAAAAAAAAGAAAACAAAAGGAAAA
>CAJHNH020006206.1:0-14131 GCA_905116865.2 Candidula unifasciata | reverse complement strand
GTTTTTTTATTTTTCCAATTGTTCGTGTGAACGATAGACTGAGACTAAATTGACAACTTTTTGAAAATATGATTTTTGGGCCAAAACGCGAAAGTCATAAATCCTGAAACAATGTCACTTGTGGTCATTTTTATTTTATCTTCAATTGTTGCCCCCGCGATTGTACCAAAATGCCAAGTCAGACATCAGTTTACCCCGCACTCTGCCATCTAGTCGTGTCTATTCGGTAGTAAATAATTGTCTGGGACGCACGGTTTTAGTGGGTAGGCCACAAAGCAAGTATTTTAGGAACAATTCATCTTCGTAAAATTTGTTTTTTCACTGTTTTATCTTATCTTTTTTTCTGTCACCTTTTTACGAGCTCGAAAGTGGTCCCAATATTCTCATCTAGAGTGTCTAGTCAGGTTTGACATGATAGAGCTGTGACTAAATTGGTAAATTTTTGGCAAATATGTGATTTGGGCCAAACGCGAGAAGGGCATAAATTCTTGAAAAATGTCACTTGTGGTCATTTCCATGTTATCTCTAATTGTTTGCTCCCAGATTGTACCAAATGACAAATCGACATTCATTTTTTACCTACTCTGCAATCAAGCGTGTCCTTATTCAGGTGTAAAATAATTGTCTGGGACTCACTGTTTAGATATATACACAAACCAGTTGTTTTAGGAGACAATTCTGCGTAAAATTAGTTTTTTCACTTTTATCCTAATCTTTTTTCGGTGGGAGGGGTGTCACCTAAAGCGCTCCAAAGCGGGCCAATTGTCTCATCTCGAGTAATATCGTCAAGTGTGAAACGATAGACTGAGACTAAATTGGCAAGAGGTTTTTTGCATATTTCATATTTGGCCAAACGCGAGGAAAGCATAAATTCTGCTCAATTGTCAGTTGTGGTCATTTTGTATAGTTTATCTCGCTTGTTTCCCCCAGATTGTACCAAATTGCCAAATCAGACATCCGAGTTAACTAATCTGCATACCTCGACGGTGTCTGTTTGCATTTGTTAAAATAATTGTCTGGGAACTCACTGTTCTAGTAGTAGGACACGAACAAGTTGTTAGAAACAAATTTTCTTCGTAAACGTTTGTTTTTAACTTTTATCTTATCTTTTTTCCTTTCACCTTATGAGCTCCAAAGTGTCCAATTTCTCATCTAGCGTATCTCGTTCAAGTGGAAAAATGATAGACCTGAACCTAAAATTGGCAACTTTTTGCAAAGTTTTGATTTGTTGCGGCTGAACGCGAGTAGAGGGTCAATGGTATATTCTTGCAAAGATTGTTATACGTGGTGTGCATTTGTTATGTGTATCTCAATTATTGCCCGCCCAGATTGTAACAAAAATGCCAAATCAGACATCCAGTTTTTACGTACTCTGCATCTAGCGTGTGTATCAATGTATAAAATAATTGTCTGGGGACTCACTGTTTTAGTAGTAGGACACAAAACAAGTTTGTTAGGACCTTTCTATCGTACACTTTTGTTTCCACATTTCTCTTATCTATTTTTCTTCTGTCACCCCTGAGCTCCACAGTGTCCAATTTCTCATCTAGAGTATCTCGTCAAGTGTGAAATGATAGACTGAGACTAATTGGCAACTTTTTGGAAAATATGATTTTGGCCAAACGCGAAATGCATAAATTCTGGAAAATGTCACCCTGTGGTTCATTTTTATGTTAATCTCAATGTTTTGCCCCCCAGATTGTACCAAAAATGCCAAATCAGACATTCAGTTTACCTACTCTGCATCTAGCGTGTCTATTCATGTGTAAACATAATTGTCTGGGACTCACTGTTTAGTGGTAGGACACAAACAAGTTGTTAGGAACGATTCTTCGTAAAATTAGTTTTTCACATTTATCTTATCTATTTTTCTGTCACCCAACGATCTCCAAAGTGTCCAATTTATCATCTATAGTATCTCGTCAAGTGTGAAATGATAGACTGAGACTAAATTGGCAACTTTTTTGGAAAATATTATTTTAAACCAAAAGCGTAAGGCATAAATTCTGGAAAAAAAATGTCACTTGTGGTCATTTTTATGTTTGTCTCAATTGTTGCGCCCCAGATTGTACCAAAATGCCAAAATCAGACATTCAGTTTTACCTCCTCTGCATCTATCGTGTCTATTCATGTGTAAAATAATTGTCTGGGGACTCACTGTTTTAGTGGTAGGACACAAACAAGTTGTTAGGAACATTTCGTCGGTAAATTTGTTTTTCCCACCTTTATCTTATCTCTTTTTCTGTCACCAAACGAGCTCCAAAAGTGTGTCAAATTTTTCTCATTCTAGAATATGTCCTCGTCAAGTGTGAAATGATACACCTGAGATCTAAATTATCAACTTTGTTTATTTGAAAATATTATTTTTGGCAACGGAGGTAAGGCATAAATTCCTGGAAAAATGTCACTTGTGTTCCATTTTTATATTATCTCGTTTGTGTGCACCCAGATTGTACCAAAAGTGGCAAATCATACATTCAGTTTACCTCTCTGCATCTAGCGTGTCATCTGTGTAAAATATGTGTCTGGGACTCACTGTTTAGTGGAAGGACCACCAACAATGGTAAGGAACATTTCGCGTAAAATTTGTTTTTTCACTTATCTTAATCTATTTTTTCTGTCACCTATGGCTCCAATGTCCATTTCTCATCTAGAGTTCTCGCAAGTGTGAAATGATAGACTGAAACTAAATGGACAACTGTTTGGAAATATGAATTTTGGCCAAACGCGACATGCATAAATTAGTTGAAAATGTCACTTGTGTTCATTTTTTATGTTATCTCAATTTTGCCGCTCCAGATTGTTACCAAAATGGCCAAATCAGACATTCAGTTTACCTACTCTCATCTAGCGTGTCTATTCATGTGTAAATAATTGTCTGGGACTCAATGTTTAGTGGTAGGACACAAACAAGTTGTTAGGAACAATTCTTCGTAAAATTTGTTTTTCACTTTTATCTTATCTATTTTTCTGTCACCAACGAGCTCCAAAGTGTCCAATTTCTCATCTAGAGTATCTCGTCAAGTGTGAAATGATAGACTGAGACTAAATTGGCAACTTTTTGGAAAATATTATTTTGGCCAAACGCGAAAGGCATAAATTCTGAAAAATGTCACTTGTGGTCATTTTTATGTTATCTCAATTGTTGCCCCCAGATTGTACCAAAATGCCAAATCAGACATTCAGTTTACCTACTCTGCATCTAGCGTGTCTATTCATGTGTAAAATAATTGTCTGGGACTCAATGTTTAGTGGTAGGACACAAACAAGTTGTTAGGAACAATTCTTCGTAAAATTTGTTTTTCACTTTTATCTTATCTATTTTTCTGTCACCAACGAGCTCCAAAGTGTCCAATTTCTCATCTAGAGTATCTCGTCAAGTGTGAAATGATAGACTGAGACTAAATTGGCAACTTTTTGGAAAATATTATTTTGGCCAAACGCGAAAGGCATAAATTCTGCAAAATTGTCACTTGTGGTCATTTTTATGTTATCTCAATTGTTGCCCCAGATTGTACCAAAATGCCAAATCAGACATTCAGTTTACCTACTCTGCATCTAGCGTGTCTATTCATGTGTAAAATAATTGTCTGGGACTCACTGTTTAGTGGTAGGACACAAACAAGTTGTTAGGAACATTTCGTCGTAAAATTTGTTTTTCACTTTTATCTTATCTATTTTTCTGTCACCAACGAGCTCCAAAGTGTCCAATTTCTCATCTAGAGTATCTCGTCAAGTGTGAAATGATAGACTGAGACTAAATTGGCAACTTTTTTGCAAATATTATTTTGGCCAAACGCGTAAGGCATAAATTCTGCAAAATTGTCACTTGTGGTCATTTTTATGTTATCTCAATTGTTGCCCCCAGATTGTACCAAAATGCCAAATCAGACATTCAGTTTACCTACTCTGCATCTAGCGTGTCTATTCATGTGTAAAATAATTGTCTGGGACTCACTGTTTAGTGGTAGGACACAAACAAGTTGTTAGGAACATTTCTTCGTAAAATTTGTTTTTCACTTTTATCTTATCTATTTTTCTGTCACCTATGAGCTCCAAAGTGTCCAATTTCTCATCTAGAGTATCTCGTCAAGTGTGAAATGATAGACTGAGACTAAATTGGCAACTTTTTTGGAAAATATGATTTTGGCCAAACGCGAAATGCATAAATTCTGCAAAATTGTCACTTGTGGTCATTTTTATGTTATCTCAATTGTTGCCCCCAGATTGTACCAAAATGCCAAATCAGACATTCAGTTTACCTACTCTGCATCTAGCGTGTCTATTCATGTGTAAAATAATTGTCTGGGACTCAATGTATAGTTGTAGGACACAAACAAGTTGTTAGGAACAATTTTTCGTAAAATTTGTTTTTCACTTTTATCTTATCTATTTTTCTGTCACCAACGAGCTCCAAAATGTCCAATTTCTTATCTAGAGTATCTCGTCAAATGTGAAATGATAGACTGAGACTAAATTGGCAACTTTTTTGGAAAATATGATTTTGGTTAAACGCGTAAGGCATAAATTCTGCAAAATTGTCACTTGTGGTCATTTTTATGTTATTTCAATTGTTGCCCCCAGATTGTACCAAAATGCCAAATCAGACATTCAGTTTACCTACTCTGCATCTAGCGTGTCTATTCATGTGTAAAATAATTGTCTGGGACTCACTGTTTAGTGGTAGAAGACAAACAAGTTGTTAGGAACAATTCTTCATAAAATTTGTTTTTCACTTTTATCTTATCTATTTTTCTGTCACCAACGAGCTCCAAAGTGTCCAATTTCTCATCTAGAGTATCTCGTCAAGTGTGAAATGATAGACTGAGACTAAATTGGCAACTTTTTTTGAAAATATGATTTTGGCCAAACGCGAAAGGCATAAATTCTGGAAAAATGTCACTTGTGGTCATTTTTATGTTATCTCAATTGTTGCCCCCAGATTGTACCAAAATGCCAAATCAGACATTCAGTTTACCTACTCTGCATCTAGCGTGTCTATTCATGTGTAAAATAATTGTCTGGGACTCAATGTTTAGTGGTAGGACACAAACAAGTTGTTAGGAACATTTCTTCGTAAAATTTGTTTTTCACTTTTATCTTATCTATTTTTCTGTCACCAACGAGCTCCAAAGTGTCCAATTTCTCATCTAGAGTATCTCGTCAAGTGTGAAATGATAGACTGAGACTAAATTGGCAAATTTTTGCAATTATTATTTTTTACTAAACGTGTAAGACATAAATTCTGCAAAATTGTCACTTGTGGTCTTTTTATGTTATCTCAATTGTTGCCCCCAGATTGTACCAAAATGCCAAATCAGACATTCAGTTTACCTACTCTGCATCTAGCGTGTCTATTCATGTGTAAAAAAAAATTCTGGGACTCAATGTTTAGTGGTAGGACACAAACAAGTTGTTAGGAACATTTCTTCGTAAAATTTGTTTTTCACTTTTATCTTATCTATTTTTCTGTCACCAACGAGCTCCAAAGTGTCCAATTTCTCATCTAGAGTATCTCGTCAAGTGTGAAATGATAGACTGAGACTAAATTGGCAACTTTTTGGAAAAATATGATTTTGGCCAAACGCGAAAGCATAAATTCTGCAAAAATGTCACTTGTGGTCATTTTTATGTTATCTCAATTGTTGCCCCCCAGATTGTACCAAAATGCCAAATCAGACATTCAGTTTACCTACTCTGCATCTAGCGTGTCTATTCATGTGTAAAATAATTGTCTGGGACTCACTGTTTAGTGGTAGGACACAAACAAGTTGTTAGGAACATTTCTTCGTAAAATTTGTTTTTCACTTTTATCTTATCTATTTTTTTTCTGTCACCAACGAGCTCCAAAGTGTCCAATTTCTCATCTAGAGTATCTCGTCAAGTGTGAAATGATAGACTGAGACTAAATTGGCAACTTTTTAGAAAATATGATTTTGGCCAAACGCGTAAGGCATAAATTCTAAAAAAAATATCACTAGTGGTCATTTTTATGTTATCTCAATTGTTGCCCCCAGATTGTACCAAAATGCCAAATCAGACATTCAGTTTACCTACTCTGCATCTAGCGTGTCTATTCATGTGTAAAATAATTGTCGGGGACTCAGTGTTTAGTGGTAGGACACAAAAAAGTTGTTAGGAACAATTCTTCGTAAAATGTGTTTTTCCCTTTTTTCTTATCTATTTTTCTGTCACCAACGAGCTCCAAAGTGTCCAATTTATCATCTAGAGTATCTCGTCAAGTGTGAAATGATAGACTGAGACTAAATTGGCAACTTTTTGGAAAATATGATTTTGGCCAAACGCGAAAGGCATAAATTCTGGAAAAATGTCACTTGTGGTCATTTTTATGTTATCTCAATTGTTGCCCCCAGATTGTACCAAAATGCCAAATCAGACATTCAGTTTACCTACTCTGCATCTAGCGTGTCTATTCATGTGTAAAATAATTGTCTGGGACTCAATGTTTAGTGGTAGGACACAAACAAGTTGTTAGGAACATTTCTTCGTAAAATTTGTTTTTCACTTTTATCTTATCTATTTTTTGTCACCAACGAGCTCCAAAGTGTCCAATTTCTCATCTAGAGTATCTCGTCAAGTGTGAAATGATAGACTGAGACTAAATTGGCAACTTTTTTTTTGCAAATATTATTTTGGCCAAACGCGAAAGGCATAAATTCTGGAAAAATGTCACTTGTGGTCATTTTTATGTTATCTCAATTGTTGCCCCCAGATTGTACCAAAATGCCAAATCAGACATTCAGTTTACCTACTCTGCATCTAGCGTGTCTATTCATGTGTAAAATAATTGTCTGGGACTCACTGTTTAGTGGTAGGACACAAACAAGTTGGTTAGGAACATTTCTTCGTAAAATTTGTTTTTTCACTTTTATCTTATCTATTTTTCTGTCACCAACGAGCTCCAAAGTGTCCAATTTCTCATCTAGAGTATCTCGTCAAGTGTGAAATGATAGACTGAGACTAAATTGGCAACTTTTTGGCAAAATATTATTTTGGCCAAACGCGTAAGGCATAAATTCTGCAAAAATGTCACTTGTGGTCATTTTTATGTTATCTCAATTGTTGCCCCCCAGATTGTACCAAAATGCCAAATCAGACATTCAGTTTACCTACTCTGCATCTAGCGTGTCTATTCATGTGTAAAATAATTGTCTGGGACTCACTGTTTAGTGGTAGGACACAAACAAGTTGTTAGGAACATTTCTTCGTAAAATTTGTTTTTCACTTTTATCTTATCTATTTTTCTGTCACCTATGAGCTCCAAAGTGTCCAATTTCTCATCTAGAGTATCTCGTCAAGTGTGAAATGATAGACTGAGACTAAATTGGCAACTTTTTTGAAAATATGATTTTGGCCAAACGCGAAAGGCATAAATTCTGGAAAAATGTCACTTGTGGTCATTTTTTATGTTATCTCAATTGTTGCCCCCCAGATTGTACCAAAAATGCCAAATCAGACATTCAGTTTACCTACTCTGCATCTAGCGTGTCTATTCATGTGTAAAATAATTGTCTGGGACTCAATGTTTAGTGGTAGGACACAAACAAGTTGTTAGGAACAATTCTTCGTAAAAATTTGTTTTTCACTTTTATCTTATCTATTTTTCTGTCACCAACGAGCTCCAAAGTGTCCAATTTTCTCATCTAGAGTATCTCGTCAAGTGTGAAATGATAGACTGAGACTAAATTGGCAACTTTTTTGCAAATATTATTTTGGCCAAACGCGAAAGGCATAAATTCTGCAAAATTGTCACTTGTGGTCATTTTTATGTTATCTCAATTGTTGCCCCCAGATTGTACCAAAATGCCAAATCAGACATTCAGTTTACCTACTCTGCATCTAGCGTGTCTATTCATGTGTAAAATAATTGTCTGGGACTCAATGTTTAGTGGTAGGACACAAACAAGTTGTTAGGAACAATTCTTCGTAAAATTTGTTTTTTCACTTTTATCTTATCTATTTTTCTGTCACCTACGAGCTCCAAAGTGTCCAATTTCTCATCTAGAGTATCTCGTCAAGTGTGAAATGATAGACTTAGACTAAATTGGCAACTTTTTTGCAAATATGATTTTGGCCAAACGCGTAAGTCATAAATTCTGCAAAAATGTCACTTGTGGTCATTTTTATGTTATCTCATTTGTTGCCCCCAGATTGTACCAAAATGCCAAATCAGACATTCAGTTTACCTACTCTGCATCTAGCGTGTCTATTCATGTGTAAAATAATTGTCTGGGACTCAATGTTTAGTGGTAGGACACAAACAAGTTGTTAGGAACAATTCTTCGTAAAATTTGTTTTTCACTTTTATCTTATCTATTTTTCTGTCACCAACGAGCTCCAAAGTGTCCAATTTCTCATCTAGAGTATCTCGTCAAGTGTGAAATGATAGACTGAGACTAAATTGGCAACTTTTTGGAAATATTATTTTGGCCAAACGCGTAAGGCATAAATTCTGCAAAAATGTCACTTGTGGTCATTTTTATGTTATCTCAATTGTTGCCCCCAGATTGTACCAAAATGCCAAATCAGACATTCAGTTTACCTACTCTGCATCTAGCGTGTCTATTCATGTGTAAAATAATTGTCTGGGACTCAATGTTTAGTGGTAGGACACAAACAAGTTGTTAGGAACATTTCTTCGTAAAATTTGTTTTTCACTTTTATCTTATCTATTTTTCTGTCACCAACGAGCTCCAAAGTGTCCAATTTCTCATCTAGAGTATCTCGTCAAGTGTGAAATGATAGACTGAGACTAAATTGGCAACTTTTTTGAAATATTATTTTGGCCAAACGCGAAAGGCATAAATTCTAAAAAAAATGTCACTTGTGGTCATTTTTATGTTATCTCAATTGTTGCCCCCATATTGTACCAACATGTCAAATCAGACATTCAGTTTACCTACTCTGCATCTAGCGTGTCTATTCATGTGTAAAATAATTGTCTGGGACTCAATGTTTAGTGGTAGGACACAAACAAGTTGTTAGGAACAATTCTTCGTAAAAATTTTTTTCACTTTTATCTTATCTATTTTTCTGTCACAAACGAGCTCCAAAGTGTCCAATTTCTCATCTAGAGTATCTCTTCAAGTGTGAAATGATAGACTGAGACTTAATTGGCAACTTTTTGCAAAATTTGATTTTGGCCAAACGCAAAAGGCATAAATTCTGGAAAATTGTCACTTGTGGTCATTTTTATGTTATCTCAATTGTTGCACCCAGATTGTACCAAAATGCCAAATCAGACATTCAGTTTACCTTCTCTGCATCTAGCGTGTCTATTCATGTGTAAAATAATTGTCTGGGACTCAATGTGTAGTGGTAGGACACAAACAAGTTGTTAGGAACAATTCGTCGTAAAATTTGTTTTTCACTTTTATCTTATCTATTTTTCTGTCACCAACGAGCTCCAAAGTGTCCAATTTCTCATCTAGAGTATCTCGTCAAGTGTGAAATGATAGACTGAGACTAAATTGGCAACTTTTTTATTTGCAAATATTATTTTGGCCAAACGCGTAAGGCATAAATTCTGCAAAAATGTCACTTGTGGTCATTTTTATGTTATCTCAATTGTTGCCCCGAGATTGTACCTAAATGCCAAATCAGACATTCAGTTTACCTACTCTGCATCTAGCGTGTCTATTCATGTGTAAAATAATTGTCTGGGACTCACTGTTAGTGGTAGGACACAAACAAGTTGTTAGGAACATTTCTTCGTAAAATTTGTTTTTTCACTTTTTATCTTATCTATTTTTCTGTCACCAATGAGCTCCAAAGTGTCCAATTTCTCATCTAGAGTATCTCGTCAAGTGTGAAATGATAGACTGAGACTAAATTGGCAACTTTTTGAAAATATGATTTTGGCCAACGCGAAAGGCATAAATTCTGAAAAAAATGTCACTTGTGGTCATTTTTATGTTATCTCAATTGTTGCCCCCAGATGTACCAAAAATGCCAAATCAGACATTCAGTTACCTACTCTGCATCTAGCGTGTCTATTCATGTGTAAAATAATTGTCTGGGACTCACTGTTTAGTGGTAGGACACAAACAAGTTGTTAGGAACAATTTTTCGTAAAATTTGTTTTTCACTTTTATCTTATCTATTTTTCTGTCACCAACGAGCTCCAAAGTGTCCAATTTCTCATCTAGAGTATCTCGTCAAGTGTGAAATGATAGACTGAGACTAAATTGGCAACTTTTTTGCAAAATATTATTTTTTGGGCCAAACGCGTAAGGCATAAATTCTGCAAAATTGTCACTTGTGGTCATTTTTATGTTATCTCAATTGTTGCCCCCAGATTGTACCAAAATGCCAAATCAGACATTCAGTTTACCTACTCTGCATCTAGCGTGTCTATTCATGTGTAAAATAATTGTCTGGGACTCAATGTTTAGTGGTAGGACACAAACAAGTTTGTTAGGAACAATTCTTCGTAAAATTTGTTTTTTTCACTTTTATCTTATCTATTTTTCTGTCACCAACGAGCTCCAAAGTGTCCAATTTCTCATCTAGAGTATCTCGTCAAGTGTGAAATGATAGACTGAGACTAAATTGGCAACTTTTTGGAAAATATGATTTTGGCCAAACGCGAAAGGCATAAATTCTGGAAAAATGTCACTTGTGGTCATTTTTATGTTATCTCAATTGTTGCCCCCAGATTGTACCTAAATGCCAAATCAGACATTCAGTTTACCTACTCTGCATCTAGCGTGTCTATTCATGTGTAAAATAATTGTCTGGGACTCAATGTTTAGTGGTAGGACACAAACAAGTTGTTAGGAACATTTCTTCGTAAAATTTGTTTTTCACTTTTATCTTATCTATTTTTCTGTCACCAACGAGCTCCAAAGTGTCCAATTTCTCATCTAGAGTATCTCGTCAAGTGTGAAATGATAGACTGAGACTAAATTGGCAACTTTTTGGAAAATATGATTTTGGCCAAACGCGAAAGGCATAAATTCTGGAAAAATGTCACTTGTGGTCATTTTTATGTTATCTCAATTGTTGCCCCGAGATTGTACCTAAATGCCAAATCAGACATTCAGTTTACCTACTCTGCATCTAGCGTGTCTATTCATGTGTAAAATAATTGTCTGGGACTCAATGTTTAGTGGTAGGACACAAACAAGTTGTTAGGAACAATTCTTCGTAAAATTTGTTTTTCACTTTTATCTTATCTATTTTTCTGTCACCAACGAGCTCCAAAGTGTCCAATTTATCATCTAGAGTATCTCGTCAAGTGTGAAATGATAGACTGAGACTAAATTGGCAACTTTTTGGAAAATATATGATTTGGCCAAACGCGAAAGGCATAAATTCTGGAAAAATGTCACTTGTGGTCATTTTTATGTTATCTCAATTGTTGCCCCCAGATTGTACCAAAATGCCAAATCAGACATTCAGTTACCTACTCTGCATCTAGCGTGTCTATTCATGTGTAAAATAATTGTCTGGGACTCAATGTTTAGTGGTAGGACACAAACAAGTTGTTAGGAACAATTTCTTCGTAAAATTTGTTTTTCACTTTTATCTTATCTATTTTTCTGTCACCAATGAGCTCCAAAGTGTCCAATTTCTCATCTAGAGTATCTCGTCAAGTGTGAAATGATAGACTGAGACTAAATTGGCAACTTTTTTGAAAATATGATTTTGGCAAACGCGAAAGGCATAAATTCTGCAAAAATGTCACTTGTGGTCATTTTTATGTTATCTCAATTGTTGCCCCCAGATTGTACCAAAATGCCAAATCAGACATTCAGTTTACCTACTCTGCATCTAGCGTGTCTATTCATGTGTAAAATAATTGTCTGGGACTCACTGTTTAGTGGTAGGACACAAACAAGTTGTTAGGAACAATTCTTCGTAAAATTTGTTTTTCACTTTTATCTTATCTATTTTTCTGTCACCAACGAGCTCCAAAGTGTCCAATTTATCATCTAGAGTATCTCGTCATGTGTGAAATGATAGACTGAGACTAAATTGGCAACTTTTTTGCAAATATGATTTTGGCCAAACGCGTAAGGCATAAATTCTGCAAAATTGTCACTTGTGGTCATTTTTATGTTATCTCAATTGTTGCCCCCAGATTGTACAAAAATGCCAAATCAGACATTCAGTTTACCTACTCTGCATCTAGCGTGTCTATTCATGTGTAAAATAATTGTCTGGGACTCAATGTTTAGTGGTAGGACACAAACAAGTTGTTAGGAACAATTCTTCGTAAAATTTGTTTTTCACTTTTATCTTATCTATTTTTCTGTCACCAACGAGCTCCAAAGTGTCCAATTTATCATCTAGAGTATCTCGTCAAGTGTGAAATGATAGACTGAGACTAAATTGGCAACTTTTTTGCAAATATTTTTTGGCCAAACGCGTAAATGCATAAATTCTGCAAAATTGTCACTTGTGGTCATTTTTATGTTATCTCAATTGTTGCCCCCAGATTGTACAAAAATGCCAAATCAGACATTCAGTTTAACTACTCTGCATCTAGCGTGTCTATTCATGTGTAAAATAATTGTCTGGGACTCAATGTTTAGTGGTAGGACACAAACAAGTTGTTAGGAACATTTCTTCGTAAAATTTGTTTTTCACTTTTATCTTATCTATTTTTCTGTCACCTATGAGCTCCAAAGTGTCCAATTTCTCATCTAGAGTATCTCGTCAAGTGATAGACTGAGACTAAATTGGCAACTTTTTGGAAAATATGATTTTGGCCAAACGCGAAAGGCATAAATTCTGGAAAAATGTCACTTGTGGTCATTTTTATGTTATCTCAATTGTTGCCCCCAGATTGTACCAAAATGCCAAATCAGACATTCAGTTTACCTACTCTGCATCTAGCGTGTCTATTCATGTGTAAAATAATTGTCTGGGACTCAATGTTTAGTGGTAGGACACAAACAAGTTGTTAGGAACAATTCTTCGTAAAATTTGTTTTTCACTTTTATCTTATCTATTTTTCTGTCACCAACGAGCTCCAAAGTGTCAAATTTCTCATCTAGAGTATCTCGTCAAGTGTGAAATGATAGACTGAGACTAAATTGGCAACTTTTTGGAAAATATGATTTGACATCCAGTTTACCTACTCTGCATCTAGCGTGTCTATTCATGTGTAAAAAATAATTGTCTGGGACTCAATGTTTAGTGGTTAGGACACAAACAAGTTGTTAGGAACAATTCTTCGTAAAATTTGTTTTTCACTTTTATCTTATCTATTTTTCTGTCACCAACGAGCTCATTAAAGGTCCAATTTATCATCTAGAGTATCTCGTCAAGTGTGAAATGATAGACTGAGACTAATTGGCAACTTTTTTTTGCAAATATGATTTTGGCCAAACGGTTGTAGGGCATAAATTCTGGAAAAATGTCAACTGTGGTCATTTAGTGTTTATCTCAATGTTGCCCCAGATTGTACAAAAAATGCCAAATCAGACATATCCAGTTTCTAACTACTCTGCATTTAGCGCGTCATTCATGCGTAAAATTTAATGTCTTGGACTCACTTGTTTAGTGGTAGGACACAAACAAGTTGGTAGGAAAATTATTCGCTAAAATTTGTTTTCCGTTTATTTATTATATTTTTTCTGTCACCTATGAGCCTCCAAAGTGCCAAATTTTATCATTAGATTTCGTAAGTGTGAAACGATAGATGAGACAAATTTGGCAATTTTTTTAAAAAAATGTTTGGCCAAAGGTAGGTTAAATCTGCAAAATTTTTCATTTTGGCATTGTATGTTTCTCAATTTTTTCCCCCAGTTTGTACCAAATGCCAAACAAATCCTTTAAACTACTCTCTCTGCGTGTCATTAAATGTGAAAAACAATTGTTGGGATCCTGTTTAGTGTAGGACAAAAACAAGTTTTTAGGAACATTTCTTCGAAAAATTTGTTTTTTCATTTTATCTTATATTTTTCTGCCCCCTAGACTCCAAAGTGCCCAATTTATACTAGATTCTCGCAAGTTGAAATCATAGAAGAGAAAAAATTTGGCTTTGTTTTGCAAATATTTTTTGGCCCAAAAACGCGAAAGGTTAAATTCTGAAAAAAATTGTCATTTGTGGTCATTTTAGTTATCTCATTGTTGCCCCAGATTGTACCAAAATGCCAAA
>CAJHNH020006205.1:0-14139 GCA_905116865.2 Candidula unifasciata | reverse complement strand
ATATCAAGGCTTTGCTAACCCCCCGTGACCTATGCAAGGCCCCGGGTTCAGGAACTACCAATCAGAAGTGAAGTGTTAAACGGGGGGGGTCTGGAGACTAACGTCAAAAAAACCACGGGTGATACTTCCCTAAGACACCCCCTCGTCCCCCCCCCCCACCCTTTTTTCCCCTTTAAAATTTGTCAATTTTTGTATCCACAAACTTCAGCCTCGTGCAATTTCAATCAGTTCTGGCACAGATGGTGTTCCATACCTTGTGGTGTAGGTAGTCATCATGTCATAGCCCCAACTTGCTGTCTCAAGTACTTGTTTCTAATATAGATGATCCTTCATGCTATAATGTCAGTCTGTCCAGTATCTTTTCTCTCGGTCTCCCACTGCCTCTTTCACCTCCAGATTTTCCCTGGTCACGATGTACTCCAGTTTTCTCTTTATGATGACATGACCCAGGAATGTAGATTGTCTCTTTCTGATGTGGGTAATCAGTTCTCTTTGTTAGCCAATCTCTATCAACATATTTTCATTACTCTTTTTAACTGTCTGTGGTGTTCTTATAATTCGTCTAGAAAAACCACATCTCCGCTGCTTCCACAAGATCTTTCATAATCGGCGAATTGTCCATGATTTACTTCTACAGCTTGCGAAAAAAAAATCGTTACGTTCAACCAGCATCCCTGAAGGGGGAGCTTTAGGTTATAGTTGTGACTAGGTTATGCGCGCCAAGTAAAATGGCTTAGCTTTGCTCGCCATCAGTAGCCCTGAAAAGAACTCCTGCAGTGTTGTTGTGATCACAGGAGACAGACCCAAAGACTGTCCCTACCGCGACGAAGTCGTCTACCGGCGACCCAGTGAGCCACCCGGTCATGACAATCACTTCTATATATCAGAATATTTTTTATATAGCGCTTGAAAATTCTCTTTCTTGTCTTAACTGACAAAGCCCCCGAACGAGTTCTAGGGCCCAATTTTGAGGAAAGCAAGAATAGATCCACTGCCTACTAAAAAAAATAATGTCGTAAGAGTCGACAAATTGGAAGTCGGAGTGCATCTTCCCAAGCGGCAAGTAACAACCATCTGCACACAAATAAGCCATTAAACTGTTGCACACGCAAAACTCAGACCCTACCTCAAAGCCAAAGACCAAATGGACGAACAATCAAGACTTTCTGCCGGAGGTGAACAAATAAAAAAGAATTTCTCAGTCTTAGTTTAAATATCTGGGAGCATTCACCGATGTTTGTAAATTGGCTGAACAAAGTTTACATGCAGAAGAGCATACCAAGTGTTGAGAACGCAAGCGCTCCTCATTCCCCCCCCCCCCCCCCCACAAAGAAACATATCAAACAAAACATATTCACTCCCAGCCTATCTAGAAGTGCCAAATATAATCACTGACAACAAACCAGAAAAGAAAATCAATACCCATGAAATGAGACGTTTGAGAAAGGCTGCAGGAGTGACCAGAAGAGATCAAGGCAGGAATGAAGTGAAAGTAGAAAAAGTCTGAACAGGACCAATTTCTGAATTCAGTACAAAGGCAACAAATAAAATGGTTTGCCCACTTTGAGAAAATGCTTTGCGACGCAATTACATACAAGGCCTACACCAAAAGAGCAGAGAGGCATAGATAAAAAGGAAGACCAATAACAAGATGGACTTGTAAGTGGGCTACGACGCCTAACTTGATTTTAGTTTGTACGACGGATACCTGGATTTGGTTTGATTTTACTTGTGAAGAATACCTGGTCACTATGTATAAAAAGGACCGGAAAGGAAAACACGGCCTCATCTTGACTTCCGGACTGAACCTGCAAGCGCTCGAGAGGCAGGAGACCTCGCTCAGCCAGCAGCTGATGCACGGTACATGTGCTCAGCAGCACGTGTTCAAACAACTGCATGGGAATGAACGGTTAGTCTGGCTCGTTGATGATGATAATGGTGGTACGTTTTCTATAGTTAGCCCTAAATTTGTCTCTAGTAGTTAAACTGTACAGAGATATATCAGGGCATATCATTGCTCGGAGATATTTCATTTTATTAGTGAAGTGCTTGTCACGTTGGTTGTTGTTAACGTATTATTTGTGAACAGCTTTTAGTACTGTCTTCTGTTCAGTGAAATAAACAGATGGTGAATGTGTAATCATAGTTCCAGTTGTTTTGATTCAGATTAAGACTAGTGGTTAGTGCACCTAGTTTACTTGTACTGCTAACTAGACTGTATAAAGAAAAGATCTCTTGTCTGGGCTAAAATATTTGTGATTCTAGTCGCCTCCTAACAAACTCTTTTTCCAATTTTTTCTTGGTACTTAGGATCTTTTTGCTTCTAGAACAGAAGGATATCTTCAGAGAAACTCTATAACAGCACAATGTATCTATGAGGGAGGAGGGTAGAAGAGCATGAAGCAAACTTTATCTCCCTGGGCAAGAGAAACGGTCAAAGAGCAGTGAAGAAGAAGAAGAAAAAAAAGTAGTAGCAGTAGAAGTAATAGTAGTAGTAGTGATAGTAGTAGTAGTAGAAGTAGTAGTAGTAGTAGTAGTAGTAGTAGTAGTAGTAGTAGTAGTAGTAGTAGTAGTAGTAGTAGTAGTAGTAGTAGTAGTTGTAGTAGTAGTAGTTAGTAGAAGAAGAAGAAGAAGAAGAAGGAAAGAAAAGAAGAAGAAGAAGAAGAAGAAGAAGAAGAAGAAGAAGAGAGAAGAAGAAGAAGAAGAAGAAGTAGTAAAAGAAGAAGAAGAAGAAGAAGTCGGAAGTAGAAGGAAGAAGAAGAAGAAGAAGAAGAAGAAGAAGAAGAAGAAAAAAAAAAGAAGAAGAAGAAGAGAAGAAGAGAAGAAAAGAAAGAAGAGAAGAAGAAGAAGAAGAAGAAGAAGAAGAAGAAGAAGAAGAAGAAGAAGAAGAGAAGAAGAAGAAGAAAGAAGAAGCTTTAGACCGGCAATGGTGATGATTATGCCTATTGCAAATTAATTATACGCGTGTGTGTTCCAAGGCCTCATTGAGGGAAGGTGGAAAAAGGGGGGGGGGGGGGGGAGAAGGGGAAGAGGAGAGAGGGTTGAGAGTATGGACCCATTTCTCCTTAACAAGCATGTCGAAAAGACAACTAATCGCGAATTTGTCAAAATCCGATGTGTTTATCTGAAATAGACAGATATCACATCTTAATTAACGTCAAACCACAAAACAATGTTCCAACTGCCCATTTTCATGTCGAATGCAGAAAAATAAAAATAAAATCAAACAAATAAGAATGGAATTGTTTGCAAATTTTCTTTTGTCCCTTCCAGAAAGTATGCACTGATGTTGTCTTGTGTTACTGGTGCGACTAAAACAAATAAGAATGGAATTGTTTGCAAATTGTCTTTTGTCCCTTCCAGAAAGTATGCACTGATGTTGTCTTGTGTTACTGGCGCGACTGGGACCCTTATCATGACACTCTGTGTGGACTGTCGAGTCTTATGAGATGCTGTTTATAGGCAGAACCATCAACGGCTTTGCATTAGGTATTGCTGATCTTTTTTTGTGTGCATACTAATTTCTATGTTAATATAACTTCTATGTCGAAGATATACTAAGGGATTACCCGGCGGGTTTCCCACAAAGCAGAACCATAGATCAGATATTCATTTTACGACAAATAGCAGGACACAACTGGGAATCTAGAAGAGATGTGTTGCCTTTAGCGATTAATTGTGAATGCAGTTATGGTGTGGTTTTTTCTTCTTCTTCGTCTTCTTTGCGTTAGGTTTTGTATATGCTCAGATCAGACCATCAGGTTTGTTGCCTCTATGAACTCGCATGTCAGTAGCAGGTCCTTTCATGTTTCCCCATAGCTTGCTCTGCACACTTTGCCCTGGTCTCCCAGATGCGAAGAGCTACCATCAGTATTCTGGGATGGATCCCTTCGAGGCTCGGGCTCCGGCGCTGTTCCCGCCCTGCTGATATATTTTAACTCCTGACTGAGGCCTTATGTATTCATTGCGCGTGTATGCTGTTGGATTTGCTAAGACTGCAGTTTGTGTCTATTTGTTTCACAAGATACATTGATGGACATTCTGCGTGGCTTTCGTTGGCACAGGAATGGAGCTGTAGAGATAGAAGATCATTATGGCCTGGAGAGAATGAGGCATCTGGGTGTAACCAGAGAGTCTGGCCGGCTTAATACATTCAGAGGAAAGGTAAAACGGACATATAACCAAATTGTGACCGGTACCATCAGTATTGGAACTACGCTGGCTGCTGAAAATGAGGACTGAGCATACATGGGAATGCCCCGAGTGCTGTGTAATGAATTCTTTACTCAGCTCAACCCAGGCATGGGGCAACTAGGGGTCCCCAGTTTGCTATAAAGCTGCAACTGCGAATGCTCGTTATCCTTACGTCCTCTTTAGGATGTAATTATTTGTTATTTGAAGCCCCACTCTGGCTTTTGTCAGGGGCCGCAATATAGGCAGGCCATAAATATGGCCAATTGTCTGAACGCCGTTTCTAGGACCTCTCCACGGTGATCCTCACCCACATGGTGGCACTTTGTGTCATCGGGTGTTTATCGCTTGTGTCATGTCCTAGTGGGGTAGAAAGTCAGTCAGTCAGTCAGTCAGTCGGTCAAAGCTTGATAGCTCAGACATTTAGTTTCGAACGAATTTAACTAGCTTTCGTTCCATATCTTCAGTGTTTCTCCAACCATCGCTGACATATGTGAAGAAATTGACATAACATAACAAATGAAACTACGTTACTTACAAACAACTGTTATTTCCAGGATGGGGTCTTGGTCTGGCTCCTACCTACATCATGGAGATGTGTCTGCCTCACCAGAAAGGAACAGCCGCCATGGCCAGCACGATAGCCCAAAGTGCAGCATTAGTTGTATGTCACGTGTGTGGGTTCGAAGAGTTGCTTGGCAACCGAGAGCGTTGGCTCTATCTGATTGGTTGGTGTGATGTTTGTTATGTTTGCTGTACAATTCTTCTTTTTCTTCTTCTTCCTCCTCCTCCTCCTCCTCCTCCTCCTCCTCCTTCTTCTTCTTCTTCTTCTTCTTCTCTTCTTCTTCTTCTTCTTCTTCTTCTTCTTCTTCTTCTTCTTCTTCTTCTTCTTCTTTCTTCTTCTTTTCTTCTTCTCTTCTTCTTCTTCTTTCTTCTTCTTTATTCTTCTTCTTATTCTTCTTCTTCTTCTTCTTCTTCTTCTTCTTCTTCTTCTTCTTCTTCTTCTTCTTCTTCTTCTTCTTCTTCTCTTCATCCTCCTCCTTAAAGTTCACCGGACATAAACTCCCGTTAAAAGTTCTGATTGTTCATCTACTTTTGTCTTGATATAGAACTTGAGTTTCACGGATCTGGTTTATTTTTATACAGCCTGTTAGTTCCTTCCCTCCCAGCCAGATACATTGTGACTTTGAAGGAAGCACCCCCAATTAGTCGTTTCCTACCAAATGCTTGTCAGGAGGCAGAGGGTCTATTCTTTGTTCTCCAAAATGTAATCCACGAACCCCAACTATGATTTGTTTTTGTTGTTGTTACAGCGCTTTAAAAATACCCTACCCCAGATGACGTCACAGGACAGTCCAACATTTTAGAGGATGGTAAGACTAGGTTTCCCAGCATTCTGATGCCTTTAACGACCCCAAAACATATGGTACTGGCCCTAACCTCAACCCACCTACGTCCCTCAAGAGAGTACAGCCTATGTCCCATGCCTGCATGCAGCCTATCACCCCCCCCCCCCCTGAAATATTAGACTGGCCCGTGACCCGTGGATTTCCCTTGTTGTGGTAGGATATTAATAAAGCACCGTTGTAACATTTATTATTATTTGTTTCATTTTCTTCTGTTTTTTTTTTTTTTTTAACTGGTAGCTCTAGCAATGGTTTAATTTCAATTTTAAATTATTGAGAACTCTAGAGCTTCGGTCGGAGTCTCAGATTATACATATACCTTTCTTATTATATGTTACGGTTTGTTTTCCTGCTACAGGTTTGCCCTTGATATTGCTGTGTCTGCAGTTGATTCTTCTACCACTGTGCCCACAGAATCCCAGATATCTGCTAATGAAACGGAACGACGAGCCAGGGGCTATCAGAGGTGATACGCTGCTACTGTTTCTACTGTTACATTACTGACGCTGATAGTTTTTTTTTTACTCTGCTGTCGTTGCTACTACTGATAAATTGCTATTACTACAGCTGTAAATAATCTTCTTCTTCTTCTTCTTCTTCTTCTTCTTCTTCTTCTTCTTCTTCTTCTTCTTCTTCTTCTTCTTCTTCTTCTTCTTCTTCTTCTTCTTCTTCTTCTTCTTCTTCTTCTTCTTCTTCTTCTTCTTCTTCTTTCTTCTTCTTTTTTCTTCCTTCTTCTTCTTCTTCTTTTTACTACTTTCTCTTCTTAGGCTACTACTACTACTACTACTTCCTTCTTCTTCTTCTTCTTCTTCTTCTTCTTCTTCTTCTTCTCTTCTTCGTCTTCTTACTTCTTCTTCTTCGTCTTCTTCTTCTTCTTCTTCTTCTTGCGGAGGAGTCTTCTTCTTCTTTCTTCTTCTTCTTCTTCTTCTTCTTTTCTTTTTCTTCTTCTTCTTCTTTCTTCGTACACTTCTTTCATTCTTCTACTACTACTACTACTACTTTCTTCTTCTTCTTCTTCTCTTCTTCTTCTTCTTCTTCTTCTTCTTCTTCTTCTTCTTCTTCTTTCTTCTTCTTCTTCTTCTTCTTCTTCTTCTTCTTCTTCTTCTTCTTCTTCTTCTCTTCTTCTTCTTCTTCTTCTTCTTCTTCTTCTTCTTCCTTCTTCTTCTTCTTCTTCTTCTATTTTATCTTTTCTTCTCTCTTCTTCTTCTTCTACTCTACTTTCTTCTCTTCTACTACTTCTTCTTCTTCTTCTTCTTCTTCTGATTCTTTCTTCTTCTTCTTCTTCTTCTTCTTCCTCTTCTTCCTTCTTCTTCTTCTTCTTACTTCTTCCTTCTTCTTCTTCTACTTCTCTTCTTCTTCTTCTTCTTCTTCTTCTTCTTCTTCTTCTTCTGTCTTCTTCTTCTTTCGTCTTCTTTCTTCTTCTTCTTCTTCTTCTTCTTCTTCTTCTTCTTTCTTCTTCTCTTCTTCTCTTCTTCTTCTTCTTCTTCTCTCCTCTTCTTCTTCTTTCTTCTTCTTCTTTCTTCTTCTACTTCGCCTTCCCCGTCTGTTAAATCCGGCGGAAAGTACTGGTTATTCGTCCACTTCTGGACTGCAGTCCTGTTTCAGGACCTGAGTGTTGCGTGTGCATCCGTTTGACAGATCTAACTCATTTACGTGCAGACAGTTGGTTCCTTGCCTCTGAGGCAGATGCACTCCGACTTTGAAGGAAGCTCCAAATTAGTCGACTCTTACGACATGCTTCTGGGTAGGCAGTGTATCTATTCTTGTTTTCCCTTTAATAGGGCCCCGGAACCCACACAGAGAAGCTATGAATAATGTGTTTGTTCTAGTGCTGCACACGAAGCAGCCGTGGTGTTGTGGATAGAAGCTCGCCCCCTGTACCAAAGGTCGTGAAGTCCTGGAAAGTGAAGGCGGCCGGCGTGTTGTTAGCCACATCACCCACCTAGAGTAAATTTGTCTGCACATTTATGGTCTTGCTATATACAATTAAAAAAAAAAAAAGTTAATCGAGAGGTTCTACTTCATTGCACCTCGTTTTATACCATATGGCTCGGTTTTGTCTCCTCAGAACGGCTAACAGCCTGCCGAAAGCGCCGCGCAGAGCACGATCTCTGTAGCTCTGGGGACGATAGCCAGAAATATCTCTACAAATTACACTTATGAACTGAAGGGTGCCGCCGTGGAACGAATCCACTGCCTTCAGAGCGCGAGACATACGGCTTGACCACTTCGCCACGGAGACCCTCACTCTAGCCCTATATGCCCAATACGCGTGAATGTGTAGAAAAGGATCCTTGACTTTAATTATTATGTGCTTGAGAAAAATAAAGACGTTGGAATCGCTTGCATCGTTTAGTAAGACTCAGATAAGCATTTTGTCGGGAATCTCTCTCATCCCCCCCCCCCACCACCTTAATCAGGTTGGGCCCATTGAATTTACCTCACGCTACATCCCCTCGCCAACTTTTAAGAATATGTGGTTTAAACACAAACAAACAAAAGCGGGGGGGGGGGGGGGGGGGGGAGTCATTTAAAAACTGTTAACAAGAACCTGGAGACAAGCGTCCCGGTGTCAAATAACAAAATTTTCAAATTTTTCAATTTGTAATTAAACTGATATAAAAATATTAGCGTAAACGATTATTACAGATGCATGTGTACGCAATTACGCGCTTCAGGTTGAAATCCACTGTTCTAGCATCTTACGCACAAGCCAATCTTATCTTATCTTATCTTATCTTATCTTGTCTTATCTTATCTTATCTTGTCTTATCTTGTCTTGTCTTGTCTTGTCTTATCTTATCTTATCTTATCTTATCTTATCTTATCTTATCTTATCTTATCTTATCTTATCTTATCTTATCTTATCTTATCTTATCTTATCTTATCTTATCTTATCTTGTCTTGTCTTATCTTATCTTATCTTGTCTTATTTTATAACAATATTTCCCGCCCGATACGTCTTAGACTTGAAGGGTGTCCTTTACATAAGTTAAGTAATTTACTTTCGAAAAAGGTGACGCGAATCTTAATTGTTAGTGATTTGTCTGCACTACAATGATAACAAATTAACAAAATACACAGCATGTGATTGTTTTTCCCCATAGCTCTACAGCTAATTCGTGGCAAAGAGGACGTTGCAGACGACGTTAAAGAAATACGCAAAGAGATGGAGCAAGAAAACAAAGAAACACAGGTATAGTGTGTATTGATAGGTTGAAAGGATGTTTGATAAGGTGAAACATTATACTGTTAGACAGACTGTGGGAACTACACCTTGTGTCTATTTAATTAAGAAATGGTGGAAGATCAAATGGTTTGGCCATCTTGTTAAAATGCAGGCAGAAAAACAACTAACACAGACGCTACGTATGAACAGGTAAGAGTAAGACACCGCCCCAGGAGTATATGGATTATTGACATTAAAAACCTTCTACATCAACACAGAAAGACAGCAGCAATGGAGTTCAAACCGTTCCTCCCCATGTCTTGTAACAACATCAGTGGAAATTGATGGCAATGATGATGATGGTGGTGGTGGTGGTTGTGGTGGTAATGATGGTAACGATGATGATGATAATGATGATGATAATAATGATTATGATAATAATGTTGATAAAGATGATCATGAACATGATAATGACGATGATGGTGAGAAGGTGGTTGTATATTATGTATAAGAGGGGTAGGTTGCCTACTTTCTCTGTCTTAACAAAGGTAGTCTCGTCCTTACAAGACTACAGGTTACGCCCCGCTGATGTAGACGATGCGGGTGCCATAATTTAAACTTCTCTAGGGGTTTGAACGTAGTATCTAGGCTCATGCCCTTGGAGGCCCTTCCCCTCCCCATTAACCGCCCTCCCCGACCCCCTTTTCCGTTTTCTCTGTGTCGGCGACAGATTTAAGGAACAACTCACTAATTCGGCCCAAACACAAAGTGATTGGCTGTTCGTTCATTCTTCCTGACCGTTCACTAGCCCGACTGTGTCACAGGGGTGTGAAGTTCTTTTGTTTTGTACAGTGGCGGGGCCGAGCAGGGTACGGTTCCTTATTTTGGAGCAACACAGCGTTTTGGGGAACACCGCAAAATGTTAAGAAGTCTTAAACCAAGGGGCGTAGAATTCACTCTCTCGTGAGACCTAGTCTAAGGCTGCCTCCTCCCCCCCACCTCCACCCGGTAAGCAAAATTCGCGCTTGTGAAAGGTTAAGTCGCATCAATAAACGGTCAGTCACGATGTCCCTGGGCCCGAAAACACGAGTTGTACCAGATTTAAAACAAAAATTAAAACCAAGAACTGTTTCAATTATCAAGTACATATTATGACCTTAACGTTATTTTTTAAATTTTAACTTCCCTTCTGTAATTTTTTTTTTTTGTTGTGGGTACTTTTATTTTTAAACTCATAAAAAAAGAAACTCGCGGAATCCCTGGGCGAGTCCAATATTATAGGAGTGTTATAAGTTTGGGTTAGGGTTAGGATCTTTGTCAACCTCGACCGCCTCAGACACCACCGACTTACCCTAACTTTAACCCTAAAGCTGACCCATAACCCTAACTCCAACCCTTAACACCCCTCGAATACTGGACTTTCCCGGGAAGTCGGGGGATTTCCGAATTAAAAATACGCCACATTTGTTTTTTCTTTTAAATTTGCCTTCGTAATCGCCTTGTGGGATGCAATTTTTAGTTGTTTTTTTTTTAAAGCTTTTGCCAGGGGTCGCAATATAGCCTAATGGGTGAACGCAGTTTCTGGGACCTCTGCATGGGCGATCCTCACCTTGTGTCACCGGGTGTTTATCGCTCTGTGTGATGTCCTGGTGGGGTAACATTTATTTACTTACTCCAGCAGAAAGTCTTAGTTGTTGGTCCACATCTGGACTCTTTTTTAAAAAGAAGAAAGAAAAAAGAAAGTAAAAAAAAAAAAAAAAAAAAAAAAAATGTTCCTTCTGTAATTTTTAAAATTTTTTTAAAATTTTCCCTTTGTACGTTTGTTTGACCTTTTTGCAAGTGTCAGCCTCAAAACGTGAATGTGTTTCTCATGCTTTCCTGTTACTGGTACCATCGGAATTTAAACTTGTTGCTTCCTGCTGAAGATGGGGTCGAAGCGCTTATGGGAGTGTCCCAAGTGCTGTAATGTCGATTCTTAATTCAACAACATTCATGCTTTCTTTTGCTTCAATAACCAACAAATCGAGGCCAATGTCCACTTTGTTTGCAGATATCTATCTTCAAGTTGTGCGCAACACCAGAACTCAGGCGCCCGTTACTGATTGCTGTCGCCGTGGGCGTGCAACAAAACTGGAGTGGAGTCATCGGGGTAAACTGTTCCACACACCTAATTATTAAGTCTACATTCCTTTATGTGGAAGACTAGGGGAAGTTTTAAAGCCATTTTAGCTCGATATGTGTTGAGGATATTAAAATGTGCCTTCTGGTGCTGAGAGGCATAGGTTCCCATTGACATGTGTAATCAGGTACAAACGAATGCAGCTTTATGGTCATTCTGCTGAGTAACAACCGACCTGGCCGCATAGTGATACTAGCTAAGTGATTTTTTTGTATCTGTGTAGTGTTGTTTATTTTTTGTGTGCTGATGAATGCTCAATAGCCGCAACGTTCACATTTTGTTTCTATTTGTTATTTTGTGAAGCTTGCTAATATACTTTTCGTTCGGGTTTATATTTTTTCTTGATATAAATAAAGTACAATGCCACCAGCCTAGTCTGACAGAACAGTCAGAGATTAATTCCCAACATGGAAACTGGACGCCTATAATGTTAACACTGAAATTCAATGCGTCCAAACGGAAGTTAAACGCCGAAGGCCATGTTTATGTATATTTATATACCAATGGTGTATTGTCGAACATTTGATCCAAAATGAAGAAATGTGCAAATAATCTGACACTTGGTGAAGACTCACCCAAAAACGCCAGCACTTGCTACCGCACGCACACTCTCTAGAGAAAATTCAATGACATCTTCAAACAACAGGTCAACAGTCCGACCTTGAGAGTCCGGACGGTCACATCGATCTCCTCTTCGGCAGTCTGAACAGGGCAATGTCCCTCCTTAGTGATTCGGCCATAAGATCACTTGTTTTTAAATATACCGGCTTCATGCCAAGTGCAATAAACAATGTACCAGCTCTCGGCTGAGGTTTCTAGTGGAGTCCCGAGGTAGAACGTCCTCAAGGATCCACTGAGACACGACCACACGTCTTTCTTCCTAAACCCCCCCCCCCCCATCCCCCCCAGTCTGCATGTATTAAAAACAAGTCTTTCCAAAGCAATCAATTTCAAGCAATTAAGTGACTCTCTCTCTCTCTCTCTCTCTCTCTCTCTCTCTCTCTCTCTCTCTCTCTCTCTCTCTCTCTCTCTCTCTCTCTCTCTCTCTGTGTCTATGTGTTTTTTCGCACGCGCATAGTTAGTTTGAAGAAACTTGTTTCCAGTATTCTCATTTATGTAGCCTTGCATTCATCCTTACAGGGACGGTTAGTCTGTTGTGTTGTGGTTTAGAGCAAGGCTGCGATATCTGCTCCTTTCGGCCCACTATATAAGATTTCATCAAACCTCAGTTCGTCACCTTCATGCTACATTCCCACCTCCCCTCCCCGTCAGTGAGGGCCCGAACCCTTTAAACTGTCGTGTGTTTAAACGTATACAGGGACTCTTTCAGTTATTTTGTAAGTCGGATTAAATTTTCCAAAACTATTTTCAATCAAACAGGTTATAAGAACTGTACATAAAGAACTCACAATGCAAAATGTGTACGAATAATTATTGAATAAAATACGAAAAATAAATAATATGTACTCACTTCCGGATACTGTTTGACACTATCAATGTAGCTATCTTTTTTTTTCCGCATTCACCGACTCTAAACTCCGACAAAAAGTTCTGGTTGTTTATCCAACTCTGGACTTGAGTGTTGCGTGCACATCCGCTTCACATATTTGTCTTTTTTTTTTTTTTTTGCATGCAAACGGTTTGTTTCTTATATCTCAAGCAGATGCACTTCATTTTCGAAGCAAGCACATAATTAGTCGACTCTTACGACTTGCTTGTTGGGGAAGGCAGTGGGTCTATTCTTGTTTTCCCTTACATTGGGGCACTGAAACCCACAGGGGGTATGCAGCTATCTTCTCTATATATTCGGAATTTTATTTTTCTCTGTAAGAACGGATGGTTGTGTCGCATATGTCGTAAACTGAGGAGTTGAACATTTAAACATTTGAGAAAAAGTAAAAGTAAAGATCCCTTTTCACGCCTTGTGCGCATCGTGCACATGGCAAGAGCACCCATGTTTTTACAGACCAATCGGGACTAGGTGGATAATGTAGTCAACATTACGCCGGCTGTCTTTACTTCTTTAAGACCTCCATACTGGTACCCATTTTAGGCTGGGTCGACATACAAAGCCCCAAACTATGATAACAATCCACGCAACTGTAAATCGTGGTACGTCCGGAAAATTACGAAGTCAGGGACATCGCAACGGACTAAGCCACGGACCGCCCGCACATTTTAAGCATGTAGCATTTTGTTCTTTCTCAACTAACAGATCATGAGGTTCCTCAGCAATATTGTTCCAACAGACAGTCGGCGCTACAGAATTTCGTAAGCTTCAAGATACGCAAAATGCTGGGAATGGGGGAGCGGTGTTTCTGGTAGGCAACATTGTATCTGCCTTCTGATTGCCTAGGGTTTGGACGCAAAGTTTCTGTAATGTTGGTGGAACCGGAGTATTGGAATCTTTGTCTGCTTGTGTTCCGCCTTAACTACACTAAGAAGAAAGCCTGTCAGGTCGGGTTACAAGGTCATGACTTACGGATTATCTTTGTTAGGACATTTTAAATTGGAATTTCCCCCCCTTGTGAAAAATTAAATGAGGACAAATACTTAACATTGATTAAAGTCCGCATGTCGAAGACAGTTTTGTTTTTTCCAGATTCACATTAGTTTTTCGCAGAAATCTCCATAACCCGAAAAATTTTTTTTTTTTTCTCCGTAGGGATTTCTACAGAAAGTTGGCGTCTTGGCTTAGGCGTTTTTGGGAAAAAGGGTTCGTATGCCAGGGGCCGGATGCGTTCCCAGTTAGGGGTTCGCCTTTCGTTGGTTTTAACAGTGGGGTTTGAGAAGCGACCGTCTATGAGCAATGGGGAAAGCTGGCGTAAAATTTACTAGAAAAAATAAATGCCAAAAAAGGTGTTTTTGGGTTTTGAACGTCCCCTAAAAGGGTACGCAACTAATTTCTACAGAAAATTTAATAATTCTTTTTAGATACGCAACAGTTTTTGTACTTTTTTTTTTAATCATCCCAAACAGGGGAAACAGATTCTCTAAAAGTCTACTATTCTAAAGGGTTTTGACTGGGGATATTGCCAACACCCCCACTAAGTAGACATCTTGGGAAAGTTTAAACTGTTCCCCTTTTTTAAGGCCAAGCCTTCGGTGGAGATCAGTCTGAGAATCGAAATCTGGGCTTTTGTCCTGGAGCTCAAGTTCTTACCTTCACGGCTGCTCCATACAGTTTCGTTACG
>CAJHNH020006204.1:0-14140 GCA_905116865.2 Candidula unifasciata | reverse complement strand
CTCATTGAGCTCCAATCGCCAACATTTGTCCCCATCTAAAACCACATGTTCAGTACAAGCTACCCCGTGGCTAAAAGATTTACACCAGATACCCTCCCAAAATAAAGATGTTTATCGGAGCCATTTTATATTTCCTGGCCACTCCTTTCTATGGCCGTTCCCCAGGGGTAATTTTTTTGGTGGCCGTCAAGACATTAGCTTTTGTTTCCTCTCTGCTTCTTTGTTGTGAGTTATCGTCCATTCTTTGCCCCAATTTTTGGGCTCCCGGGTTATCTAGGGTATTTGATGAACTGGTTAAATTCACAGTTATGTCTTCTAATGTTTCTCTATCTCCTCTCTCTCTCTCTCTCTCTCTCTCTCTCTCTCTCTCTCTCTCTCTCTCTCTCTCTCTCTCTTTCTCCTATTTATTAAGGTAATGTCACCTGTATCTCTTTCGCTTTTTTATTAATAGTTAAGTAACACCAGTTTCAATTTATTAAAAATTTACATACTGTGCAGCCTCTGAAACCATGGACAATACTTGGGGTAAATGCTTAACTGCCATTTAATTTAACAGTCACATTGCCGGCCAGGTTATTCTGCAGTTCTTTTATTTATTACACAGGGGGCTTTGTGGTCTCGAGGCTTGGCGTACCCCTAGCGTGCTGTAGATCACCGGGGCTTGAACCCCGGTAAGGGCTAGGATTTTTTCACGTGGACTTGTAGTAATGTCCCCTGGTCTCTGGGTAGTAAGATGAGAAGCCCGTGTGTATTATTGTGCATGTACTAAAATACTTTGGCAGTTGGAAAAAAAAAGTATCCTAACGGCGCTGCCCGGGCAAAATTTAGAGTTCAAAATTTACAAAAAGTATTTTAGGATCCTCATCGGTGCTACGGAGTTTGTGCACTGCTTTGAAACACTTCGGACCCAAGCTTAAGTTAGAAGTAGAACGGAGGGAGCACTTACCGGTTACTACAATTGTGATATGATATTGATCCGTCGTCTAAACCTAACCGTCATTTATTACAACAATCAGTCAAAATAAACGTTCGCTAGAGTTAAAAAATCCCTATGAATTTGTTTCCCCTCTGCATCCCTTGAAAAGTTTATTTAAAAAAGAATTAAATTTCGCTGTTATCTCCTCTGAAAGTCGGCTCTGTGGCTAAGTCGGTGCGAACTCTTCGTAATGCCGGGCTTCGATCCCAGCTGTGGGCCATGCGCCTTGCGTTGGTTTCGACAGCGGTATCAAGAAAACCGACCGTCCAGAAGCAATGGCAAACTTCTGGACGTAAATTTGCCTAGAAAAAACCACACAACAGCCAGGGGCTGTTGGGGTTGGTTCTGCAACGTCCGGTAAAGGATACGCAACTAACCTAACCTCCTCTGAAAACATAAGAGACCTAGATGAGGTAGAGGACAGAAGAATGAATCTTACGTTCACTATCCCGGTGAAACCACGCAATTAAGTCTAGTAATATTATAAAAGTGATAAAACTGTCAGTAAAGTAAAGAACACATTTTCCACGCCTTTAGGCATATAAGGCATAAAGGGCTGGACCTATATTTTATAGACTATTCGGCACACGATAGGCGATGTGATCAGCATCAGCCTTTACTTCCCGGGACTGGACCCAGTACCCACTCAAGGCCGGGTCGACCTGGAGGCCAAGGTCATTTTTTGAAGAAAAAAAAGTCCGACTCCTCAGGGAGCGAACCCACGACCTTCCAATCCACGGTGAGCGTCTAGCCGCTCGGCCACGGCGACTCCCGATAAATCTGTAGCTTTGAACTTTTCGTAGCTTTTCGCTTATAAAATGTGGAGAATTTTTTTAAAAAAGATTTTACAGGAATAACGTGTTATCTGTTCTCCCCTTCTCCTCCTCCTACTATTACTACAATCCCTGTCTAGACTGATGGACATGGGGATACAGCCTGGAGCTGCAAGAAATGAACATTTCACTAAGAGGACAAGACTTCTTATTTACCAACACAGAACAGGAGTCATCTGTCGTTTTACACTTGTGGAGCTTTTGAGGAGGAGATTGGAGCACCTATGGATCTGTCCGAAGTGCTGCGATGATAATCCCTTCTAATCAATAGTCACTAATCACTAATCACTAATCACTAATCACTACTATTACTACAACTACTCACCCTCGCCCCCCTCCTCGTTTGCTTATTCTTCTGTTTTTAATTACGATTCTTCTTCGTACTTTTCTCCCCTCTCTTCCATCTCCGCTCTGTGGCTAAGTAGATGCGAACGCTTATTAATGCCGGGGTGCCAGCTTCGATCCCAGCTGCGGGACATGCGACTTGCGTTGGTTTCGACAGTGGTAGCAGGGGGCCGACCGTCCAGTGGCAATGACAAACTACTGGACGTTAATTTGCCTAAAGAAACCACACAACAGTCAGGGGCTGTTGGGGTTGGTTCTGCAACGTCCTGTAAAGGATACGCAAGTAACCTTCCACCTCCATCTCACCCACCCCCCTTTCCTCCCTACTTTTAGTCTCAAAATTATATGTGGAATGTGAAACATTCAATTAAAAATTTAAGCAACCTTGTTTACTTTTTGTATTGCGCTGTGCAAGTGGTCCTTCATTTCTCTGTTTCTTTCCCATGTTGTAGTTCTTCCAGTCTTTCCTTTAATCAGGATTCATTATTATATTAGGGGTATCTGTGGCAGACAAGCATTTGCATCACGTTCTGGAGGTCGTGGGTTCGTTTCGTGGCTGAGTCCTTCGGTCGACTAGTGCAATTTTTTACACAGATCCTCAAGGATCGTCGCCAGATCTACAGAGTTTTTACTTTGTGCGACGCTCCTGTCAGGCGATAAACCGTTTGCGGAGAGAGATCGAGCCATACGGGATAAAACCCTAAGAAAATTAAATCGATCATATCGACTTAAACTTTGTATTAATTGAAAATGTCAAACACTTAACACTACTAAATAAATAACGGCAATAGAATGCACAAAGAAACACAGAGACATGACCAGACAAAATGGCTAGCTCTTTGGGAATGCTTACATATCTACCATAGCAATCAGAAAAAGCGAAAGCCGTTATTGGCACAGCCAAACAAGAGGCAAAGCTCTGTTGACACAAAAGCGCGCTTGTCTAGTAAAGCAGATAGCAGCATCTCACGTGAAGACTCCGAGAATGTGAGGTCCGGTGGCTGACAAAATAACGTGCAGAGATAAACAGGACAGCGTCGAGACACGGCTGTACTGATAAGAGGTTCTTATGTGAGCAGATATCTAACGGGCGGTATCTCGACCGGTTCTAGAGCTGAGGCACGGACCTTGCCCGTGAATCTCGTCGCTCTGCCACTCACGGCCCGGCCAGGGAAGCTGGCAAAGGACACTATCTGGACAACATCTGCGGAGGGTGGGGCACGCTTGTTCTTGAATTCCACAAGTCGTATTTAACTCTTAAATACGTTCAGTTAGGTCAATGTAAGATAGGGTGCGTGTATATGTGATTGTCACCGTCAGTGGCCCAGACGTTGCGAACGCGCCTCCTAATACCGGGTCCAGAGTTCTATCCCAGCTGCAGACGATTTGGCGTTAGTTTCTATTGTAGTACCGTTATTTGACAGTACAAGCGCAATGGCAAATTCCTGAACGTATACAATGCCTAGTGAAATCATAACCAACACAAACATGTTGTGGTTGATTCTGCGCCAATGCGTCTGTCTGTCTGTCTGTCTGTCTGTCTGTCTGTCTGTCTGTCTGTCTGTCTGTCTGTCTGTCTGTCTGTCTGTCTGTCTGTCTGTCTGTCTGTCTGTCTGTCTGTCTGTCTGTCTGTCTGTCTGTCTGTCTGTCTGTCTGTCTGTCTGTCTGTCTGTCCCTTAGTTTGTCTGCCTGCCTGTCTGTCTCTGAAATGCAACTGTAATCTGTCCATAAAGGTAATTTAAAAGAGTTTAAAAAACGAGGATAGAAGACGACGACGGCAAAGTCAACAGTAGAAGCATCAACAACGACAGCAGCAACAACGACAACAATAACAGCAGCACCACCATCATCATCAACAACAACACAGTACACACCCCACATAACAGTTAACAAAAATTGTTCACGAATTAACAACTGTTCTACTTATTGCATGTTAACTCTACCGCCCATCTCCTCTAACAACCAGTCTCAATCTAATTCCCATTTAGATCACGCCCCTGCTAATCTCGTTATTTCTGTTACATTTTACACCACATGAAAAGTGATGTGTCAGGCAGGGGCGGAGCCGCAGATGATAAAATGTGGTAATTTGACACCTCGTATCAGGGAGCAGAATTCTGCTTGTAATTGTTTCGTTTTGTCTTTAGTTCAGATTTGCCTGAAGGAACTACAGTGGTACCACGGAGACGTTCCTAATCCGTTCTAGATTTTTTGGAAGGTATATTAAACAGGACGTATATCATACGAATTTTTTTTCCTCTTACACTTTAACACTTTTAACACCCCCCCCCCCACCCCCCCCCCCTTCTCCTCAACAATGAGATTTTATTTACCCATTTAACATACCAGTTTTACAGACCTATCTCATGACGTGTAGAGGGCTGCGTGGTCTCGACGCATGCCGTCTACCTGGAGTACTGGAGGTCCCGGGTTCAAGCCTCGGCGAAGGCTGGGAATTTTTCACGTGGACTTCTAGTAATTTCTCATGGTCTTTGGGTAGTGTCGGCTCTGTGGCTAAATCGATTTCTAATGCCGGGGTGCCGGGTTCGATCCTAGCTGCGGGTCATGTGCCTTGCGTTGGTTTCGACAGTGGTATCAAGAAAGCTGACCGTACAGAAAGCAATGGCAAATTACTGGATGTAAATTTGCCTAGAAAAACCACACAACAGCCAGGGACTGTTGGGGTTGGTTCTGCAACGTCCTGTAAAGGATACGCAACTAACCTCTGGGTAGTAAGATCGGATGTTCGTGCGTATTGTTACGCCCGTAAAAAAAAAAAAAAAAAATCCTCTGGCAGTTGGAAATCGAAAAAGAGTAGCCGAACGGCGCTGCATGGGTGAAATTTTGAGTTAAAAAAAGTGCTACGGAGTTCGAGCACTGCGCTTAGATCATCGGACTCACGCTTGTCTCAGAAATAGAACAGAGCACTTATGGGTTACCACTCGTGTGCCATGATGAAACCCTTTAAAACCCATCCCAGGATATGTGAAATACAATACCCACGAAGAATGATTCACTTCAGTTTTTCTGAAAGACCGTTCCACATATTAATTTTGATGGGTAGTTAGATTTCCACTTCTGATTCTAGTTATGGGTCCCTGGTGGTCTTGTGGGCGAAGACTGGGTCCAGTGTGTGTGGATCGGGAATGGTCGGATGGACTCTGGTCGACGTGGAAGCACGAGATAAGAGAGGGGTCGATATCCAGCTTGTGTTTCTTTATGTCTCATGACATGGCTGGACTAGTCTTTGAGTTTGTTAGTTAATATATGCTCCCCCTTCTCTCTCTCTCTTTCTCTCTCTCTCACTCTCTCTCTCTTCACTACAAAAGACACACACAGTCACACACACACACAGTCACATACACACACAGTCACACACACAGTCTCACACACACACAAAGTTACACACACAGTCACACACACACGGTAACACACACAGTCACACACACAGTCACACATACACACACAGTCAAACACACAGTCACATACACACAGAGTCACACACACAGTCACACACAGTCACACAGTCACACACACTCACACACAGTCACACACCTCTGTCTGTGTTTATGTGTATGACTCTTTGACTTACCTTCTTAGAATCCGCACTTAGTCCTCCCCCGCCCCCAACCCAACCCCACTCCACGCTCTTATTACTGTTCACTTTCTATATTCATCTCGCCCATAAATCTCCATATTTATATTTGTCCTCTCTCTCCCTATCTCTCTGGCTTTTCCTCTCTTCCTCTCACATACACATATATCTTCTGTCTCTGTCTATATGAATGTCTCTTTGACTAACCCTTTTACAGACCCCACGTAGCCCCCCCCCCCTTTTTTTCCCCTACTGTTCACTTTCTATTTCCATCTCGCCCCTAAATCTCCAAATTTATATATGTTCTCTCTCTCCCTATCTATCTCCCTCTCTCCCCTCTCACTTCTGCTCTGTAAGTTTCTGACTGTACATGCTTAACTCTCTCACAACGCCTGCCAACCAATCCCGTTCTCACACATTTAACTCTTCTTTGTTTCCATCTCAACCCTTAATCTAATGTGCTGATATATACTCTCTCTATATTGCTCTCTCTCTCTCTCTTTCACTCTCTTTCTTTCTCTTTCTCTCTCTCCCTTTCTTTCTCTTTCTCCCTTTTTTCTCTCTCTTTCACCTCACTTTTGCTTTGTAAGTTTCTGTCTGTACATGCTTAACTCTCTCACAACGCCTGCCAAACAATCCCGTTCTTACACATTTAACTCTTCTCTGTTTCCATCTCAGCCCTGAATTTCGTCTGTTGATAGATGCTGGCCTGCTGATCGGACGGTCGTGGGTTCGGGTCTTGACGAAGCCAGACTTTTTTTTTCAAAAACTGGATTTGGCTCTCAGGTCGGGGCAGTCTTGTGTGGGTACCAGGTGTAGTTCTGGGAAGTAAAGGGGCGCCGGCGTGATGCTGACCACATCAACCACTCAGTGCTTATTGTTCTATAAAGTATAAATCTAGCCCTATATGCCCAATGCGCCTAAAGGCGTGGTAAAGGGTAATTTATTTTACCCTTTCTCTCCCCTCTCTCCCCTCTCTCCACTCTCTCCCCTCTCTCTCCCCTCCCTTTTCTATCTCTTTCTCTTTCTGTCTAACGCTCTCATACACTTCTCCTACATATTTCACCCAACTCTATTTCAATATATGCCCTTAATCTCGTTCATTGATATATGCTCTCTCCCTCTCCCTCTCTCAACTAGTGATTTCTACCTTAGTATCTCTGGAACACCGTATCACCAGCTCTCCAGTCCTACAGTCACTTTCAACATCTCTAACATTGGTATAGTTTTCCCAGCTACCATGACGAGTCTGGGGACTTGATTGTTGCACTGAAGCCACTTTATGTAGATGGGACAATGTCTGAGCTGTTGAGCTGACTGACTGACTGACTGACGTTTTACCCCACCAAGACAAAACACCGAGCGACAAACACCCGGCGACACAAAGTGTCACCGTTTGGATCAGGGTCACCTATGGACAGGTACCGGAAACCCCGTTCAACCCATAGGTTATATTAGGGCCCACGGCAACAACCAAGGTGAGGCTTCAAATAATGAACAATTTGCCTCCCACAAGGGAACGGAGTGAACTAGCATCTAGCTGTTGATTCAAGCTCCATTAATTTTATTGCTTGATTATACAATCTATGTAGAGTTCACCAGTGTTTTTCAACTTTCACAACGTAAAGGACCCTTATCACACTTAGCCGCATCAAGCATACAGTAGTTTACATTTTAATAGACTACTTCGCATTCGACTGGTGATATGCCAGCCGCCTTAATTTCCACGACTTATTCTGCTACTATTCTGGTAGACCTGATGACCGAGGTCCCAGCAAGTACCTGCTGGCTATCTAAGCAATCTTTGTCGCGTCCGAGCTTTCCCTTCTGCGTTTTCCGTGTACTAACTCCATGCAAGTCCTCTATAAAATGACTCTGCGAGTTTGGAGGCACCTGAGATGTGGTTCCTGAGAAGAATGTTGCGAATATCTTGGAATGCCAGAATACCAAACAATGATTGCCTGGAGTTTCAAGGAAAGACAGAATACGAAATCACGAAATTAGACGAATTCTAGGAATAAAGCCAGTCTTACAGGTCATCAGAGAACAACAAATGAAGTGGTTTGGACACCTAACAAGAATGCCCTGGTACTATCTATCACAACGAGCCACACTAAAACGTTAAAACTTTATAGAGCGAGCGGAAGACCCCGAAATATGTGGTGATGGCATTAAGAACAAACAGCCCTACAGAAATTAACATCAGTCTTAATAGTGCTCTTGACAGAGCTTATCAACGAACGTTACATCTCCTCCGACATTTCGTTAGGGAACAAGGTGGAAGAGCATAATAATAATAATAATAATAATAATAATAATAATAATAATAATAATAATAATAATAATAATAATAATAATAATAATAAGAAGAAGAAGAAGAAGAAGCAGAAGAAGAAGTAAAAGGAAAATCTGCGCATAGGGCAGCTTTTACTACTGCAGGAAGGTCTTTCAGCAAGCCATTGATGTCAGATAGAAACGGAGTTGGCAAAGTCTCTCCTACCTGTGGTTTCCCTGCTGAGCCAACACTTTTCTGCTCTGCTGATCACCAAGAATAGACTCATTATCATCATGTAGCAGGTCCTTTGCAGAACGTCGCTCTCATCACAGTCTGCCTGAAAGAAACTCGATGTCTCGCCAGTTCTCCTGCCTCATGCACTTTCACACTCAAGGAGTAAGAATAGACTATGGAGACATAATTTAAAAGAAAGATTTGATCTATCTTATCAAGTTTTCGTTGATTCCATTTTTCTTAAGCTTAGCAGTAAAGCTATCTCTAAGTGTAGTTAGGTGGGTATTTTGTTCCGCCCAGGATTGCAGTCTGCCCGGATTAACAACTCCAGGATGAGAATCCCACAGGTACCAATCCCGGTAATCCCCATTTAACCAATAGGTTTTACTGGGAGCCTCCGACGGTTAGGAACTAACCTGAAGTTAGGATCAAGCAGGAAATGGACCTCTATAGCCCCCTCCTGTAATCAGGCCCAACTTCAAAAATTCAAAACTCACTAACTGTTTAGTGAAATAAGATCCTTTCCACGCCTTAGGATCACTAGGCATATAGGGCTAGACCTATATTTTATAGAACAATCGGCACTTGGTGTGTGATGTGGTCATCATCACGCCGACCACCTTTACTTCCAAGTGCTTGTACCTAGGTTGGGTCGACCTGGGAGTCAAGGTCATTTTTGAAAAGAAAAAAAGTCCGGCTTCGTCGGGACCCGAACCTACGTCACTCCAATCTGCAGGCGAGCTTCTAGCCGCTAGACCACTGTTCAGTGTAAATTGTTTAAATTTGGCATGCAACCTGTTATCAATAATGTCTTTGAAAGAGTTAAAAATAAATGTAAACAAACATTGAGTTTGCATTTTGCTTTATTTGTGGTGTATGGAAGGAAAATGGAAAAGGGGTGAGGGGAGAGGGGGGGGGGGGGGGTGGAAACAAGCAGACATCTATTCAGCACGCTTGCAGTAACTTGAGTAAATTCTTCTTCTTTGCGTTAACCTGCTGTAAACTCCGGCAGAAAGTTCTGGTGGCTCAACCACTTCTCTACTGTAGTCTTGTTTCAGAAGCTAAGTAACTGTCCACCCGTGCACTCTTACTTGTATGCAGACTGTTGGTTACTCTCCTCTAGTGCTGATGCACTCCAACTTCGAAGGAGACATCCCTAATTAGTAGACTCTTACTACATGCTTGATCGGGGGCAGTGGGTGTATTCCCTGCTCCCCCCCCCCTCTCGTCACAATGGGACCCCGGACCCCACATGGGGAAGTTGAGTAAACTGTGAACGATAACTTTTTGAAACATCTGATTGCGCACGTTTCATGGGCGTTTCATCCCCGAATAGTCATCCCTAGCAGTTGCCTCCCCTCAGTTGTTTGATAAACCCAATTGTTGGTCCTATTCACGTTTCCCGGCCCACACTGGCTGACCTTTCATTCATGCTTTCTGAGACTGTTCTACGTCAGAGAGGTGTCACGTTGTGTAGCCTCCATTTATATCAGCGCCGATGTCGCGTATTCTATACTAAAAGGCGACACAGCTTTTGACGACCTCAGATGCTATAGAATTAACCCTAACTCAATCCCCATACACACAGCCTGAGCCTAGGTCCCACGAGGGACTCTTTTGGTAGAAAACAGTACAACATGACACCCCTGACATATAGACCAGCCTAAAAATAGTGTGTAGATGGGCCGTGAATGGACTCAATTTTTCATTGAATGCCACATAGGCTATCCAAATGATCTCGAAGTAGATTCGAAGACAAGGACAGGTTCCCTTCCTTAATAAGAATACTATCAACAACAACAACAATGATAACAACAAAAATGATAACAACAAAAATAATAATAACGACAACAACAATCAACATCATCACCACCATCCTCCTCCTCCTCATCAATTGTTTCAAAAATCGCATGCTCTTGAAATCACCCTGAAATTCTTCTCATATCATCATTCAATTCACCCGACCCTCCCCTCGTCCGTTGTCACGTCTTTGGCTTTAACTCATAAACCAGTACACTATATTGGACGGTATTTCACACAAAATCTCCCTCGCTTCTCTCGTTTAATCACCTCAACATACTTCTCCTATCATCTAATTGACGAAACGCCTTCTCTTCTCACCGTTATCGCTGCCCTTATCTAGCCCTATTACTGTAGGCATCAGCAGAAACTCATGTGTAATTACTGTCATCTGAAACTGACCCCCTATTTGCGGCACTCAGTTTTCATCAAGGCAGTCATCAGTCTTATCAACGAATGTGTTGGCCGTGGTTCGGCTAGTGAAAATATTCAACTGCTGGCTTCTGTATTCAGCTGGGTTAAGTGGATCAAGTGGGGAGAGATTGGATGTGACAGTTTGGTTGTTTAACTACCCGGCACTGATTTGAATTGCAGTAGTGAGTGTGTGTGTGTGTACGTGCGTGCGTGCGTGTGTGTGTGTGTGCGTGCGTGCGTGCGGCGCGCTCGCATGTGTGTTTGCATATCTGTATGTGTTTCAGTGTGTGTTCTGGTGTTGGAAGTAAAATGGCCGTAGGTTTTGTAAATTTGGATGTTGTTTTTGAAGGGGTTTTGAATTTGGCTTTCATGTAAGGTTTCCGTATTTTTTTTCCTGTGAATGTTTTAGAATATGATTTTACAATAGGGTTTTCAAATGTGGTTTCCTGTTTTGTGATTTGGTTTTTATATAAAGTTTTAGAGACTAAAATTGTTTGAAGTTCTGCGACTTTATTTTTCCAACGTGGGGCACTGAAACTTGGTTTGATGTTTCAGTGTGTAGGATGCGTTTTAAGTGGGATATTACCGTTTGGTTTTCATGTTAAGGTTTTGACATTCATTTTCCTGTGAAGTTTCGGGGCTTGGTTTTTATTTTTGTTATTGTCCTGCTCACTTGCGCAGTTGGTTAAAACCCTTTGCGTGGCGATTGGGTGGTGAACTCCTTGTGGTCCGGGTTCACGACCAGGGGTAAGTAGGAAAGCCACATATCCCCCAGATTTAGGGTATCTATCATGGATGGAATCAAGGAGTGAGTTCCGATATCCATAGTACCGAGCCAAAGGGTTTACAACTTATGGTTTCTGGATACTTAAAAAAATAAAACGTGGGCATTTTGGAATCTGGTATCGTTTGCAGGTTAGCATGTTAGCATATGTGTTTCTCGTAGGGTTTTTAAATATATTTGGTTTGGTTTGGTTTAAACAACATATCAACGTCATGGCACAAGCGTAGTAACCCATAAGTGCTCCGTTCAACTTCTAACTCAAGCAGGAATCCGAAGGTTCCCAGCGCAGTGCACGAACTCCGCGTCACCGGCGAGGATCCTGAAATACTTTTAGGTAGATTTTTAAGTCTAAATTTTGTCCTGGCTTAGCCCTTAGGCTACTCTTTTCGATTTCCAACTGCCAAGGGAAATTTGTTCGTGCGCAACAATACACACAGGCGTCCGATCTGACTACCCAGAGACTGAAGACAAATTACTAGAAGTGCACGTGAAAAAATACCAGCCTTGTTTAGGGCCTGAACCCGGTACCTCTAGACTCGAAGCTGACACCATGCCCCGAGACCACTTAGCCCCCTCGTGTTTCACGTGAGTTTTGGAAATACGAGATTCACGTGGTGCTTTCCAATATTGTTTACGTGAGGTTGTGAAATATTGCGTTTGACGTGAGGTTTTGAAATATTGCGTTTGACGTGAGGTTTTGAAATATTGCGTTTGACGTGGGGTTTTGAAATATTGCGTTTGACGTAAGGTTTTGAAATATTGCGTTTGACGTGGGGTTTGAAAATATTGCGTTTGACGTAAGGTTTTGAAATATTGCGTTTGACGTAAGGTTTTGAAATATTGCGTTTGATGTGAGGTTTTGAAATATTGCGTTTGACGTGGGGTTTTGAAATATTGCGTTTGACGTGAGGTTTTGAAATATTGCGTTTGACGTGAGGTTTTGGTATCCGTGATTTGCATACATACCCCTTCAAACACACATACATGCATACAGATAGACACAGACAGACAGACAGACAGACCGAGACCGACCGACCGACCGACCGACCGACCGACCGACCGACCGACCGACCGACCGACCGACCGACCGACCGACCGACCGACCGACCGACCGACCGACCGACCGACCGACCGACCGACCGACCGACCGACCGACCGACCGACCGACCGACCGACCGACCGACCGACCGACCGACCGACCGACCGACCGACCCGACCGACCGACCGACCGACCGACCGACCGACCGACCGACCGACCGACCGACCGACCGACCGACCGACCGACCGACCGACCGACCGACCGACCGACCGACCGACCGACCGACCGACCGACCGACCGACCGACCGACCGACCGACCGACGACGACCGACCGACCCGACCGACCGACCGACCGACCGACCGACCGACCGACCGACCGACCGACCGACCGACGGACGGACGGACATGGAACTTTGGTAAGTAATAAGGTATTTGGTAAATAGGTATGCAGGTGGTATGTAGGAAGGTTGTAATCAGGTATGTAGGTGGTAGGCAGGTAGTGGTAGGTAAGTGGGTGGTAGTTAGTAGGTAAGTAGCTAGATGATTATGTGTGTAAGTAGGTGGTAGGTGGACAGGTAGAGGGTAGGTGAGATAGTTAACTAAGTTGGTATGTAACTAGATAGGTAAAATGAAAGGGGGATAAATCTGTTTTATGTAAGTAGGTAGAACATAAGGTTAGGAAAACAGATTGGAAGTAAAAGGAAGGTCGATTACTGCGTAAGTAGTTAGGCACTTTAGAATGTAGGTTGTAAGGTGAATAGGCACTCATCTAGGAATGTAGGTTGTCGGGTAATTAGATATTCACCTTAGAATGTAGGTCGTTAGGTAAATAGGCACGCACCTAGGAATGTTGGTTATTAGGTAAACACGTACACATATAGGAATGTAGGTTGCTTGGAGTATAGGTTGTTACGTAAACTGGTACACACCTGGGAACAGAGATTGCTGCGTTAAAATGTATGCACCTGTGAATTTTGGTTGTTAGGTAAGTAGGCACACACCTAGGAGTGTAAGTTGTTAGCCCTAAAAAAGCGAAAATTAAATCAAAGAAATTTCACTTTAAATTTGTGCCAGAATATTGAATAGCTCGTTTAGCCGGTCCGCTTTGTTAGAAACCCCGCACGCCACATACAATCACTTTCGATCGCGTTATGAACACTCTCATTCGGCTCGGCTGGTGGTACCAGAGATACACCCTGGATTAACACGTGCGAAGTTCATCACGTGGTTCTTCGGGAAGATACCAGATCGACAAACAGACAAAACCTGGAAGATGCATTCGTGCAATCGGGGTCATATCTACTCTTAAGACCGAACTAACTGGAACGTTGAGTTTAATCGCGTTAGGCGAGCATCAGATACGACGGATGAAATGACTTCGGTTATCTGGCTCATCATAGCCTTCATCGCGGTGATTGTTGCTGCTGCTGTTACGGTGATGTGGTGGTGGTGGTGGAGATGATGACGACGATGCTGTTGATATTATCTAAAAATATGTAGCATTTGAAATGCACCTGTGTTTATCTGATGCAAGCCAGCGATATTTCAAGTCGTTACCGGTTGTTTTCGTGCGCGGGTTTCTAGCACATTTAGCTAAGGGCCGTAACACAGATCTTCTTTGAATGGGCGGGCGGTCCTGGGAGTCCTGGTTGAATGACCAAGCCGAAATTTTATGACTTTAATAAATAGCAATACTAAAGAAATGCACACTGCGGTGACTTGGTTGTTAGTGTGCAATGGAACAAGGTCGGTCTGAAAAAGTAGTAGATTTTTGGGGGTTGTCATTTATAATAATGAGTGCTAGGCAATTTTCTGAATTGTCTTAAAAATAAACTGGGAAAGAGA
>CAJHNH020006203.1:0-10000 GCA_905116865.2 Candidula unifasciata | reverse complement strand
ACTTCTTTCTGTGAGTGCCGATCAATACGTTGTCTCTTCAATAAGGTCTGTACTTATCACGTGTACAAGTGGGCAAGATGTCTTTGAGCCTGAGGATTTAGAACTCCCTGTAAGCTGCAGTCGCTATACGGACTATGCAGGTCAGTGTTGTATTTTTGCTACCGACAGAAATTTTTTTTTAACAAAAATCAAGAACCTTATCAAGGTTCGAGCTACTTAGGAAAAACTGTGTGGCAGGGTGTTCTCAAACTTTTGTGGCCACGGTCCCCAGTCTGAGAACCTCTGGTCTAGACTAGTGGATACTAAAATAGAGCAGAAGGCACTAGAGTATACACTACTGTGGTTCGGAAAGACTGCATGTATTTAGAGGGAGAACAAAAACTGCGAATTATTACCTTTATTATACCTCTTTTCCGGTGTGGGCAGGGGGGTTCTTTGAGCCTGGGGATTTACGGCTGCATGGTTTGTGCTGTCGCCACGACTGTGAGGGTAGGATTTTATTTTGCCCCTGACAGAAAAGAAAAAAATCCTCAGCCTAACCGAGGATTTGAATTTGGGTCTCCCGCTTAACAGCTCAGCGATCTAACTGTTCGGCCAGCCGCTCCTCGACTACAAGTACACTTTCACTATAATTCATGCCTGTATTTGGTCTGGTAGTCTGGTAGTCTCAGTTTCAGCTTCATAGCAAACGGGTCACCCCATCTTTGCTCCGCTCCTGTGCCAACGAAAAACACACAGAATATTTATCACAGTTCCTTGTGGAAAGATTGACAAACTGCAGTCTCAGCATATCAAGCATACACACGCATTAAAGCATACGGTAGCCATCCGAAGTGTTAACACAAACAGTCCGACATTAGAAATGTAGTTCATCACTGATGGTAGCAGAAGTCACCATCAGATCAGAGTTGCCTACGCGATCAATTTCTATCACATACGGGCACCACCAACATTGCAACGACAGGCATCGCGCCATTTTCTGCATCTACAATTCACACCACCACGTTGGTCACAATGCCTGAGGACTTACACCTTTCTATGGAGCCTACAGTACTTCTCTCCTAGCAGTGACCACACTGGTCAGAGGAAGTAGCAGCAGCTATTCTCTTCCGTGAGAGATTCTCTGCCCACAGTCTTTGATAAAAGACCATAATCAACAACCATATGTAGGCTGCTTCCAAGTGCGATCCCTCACTTGATCTAATAGCTTCATGTTACCCTAACATCGGGGAGAGGTGGCAAACATTCCCGAGGTGTCTCGTAAGTTAGTGGAGGGGCAAAAAGGAGGCTGGGGCGCTAAACGGGTAGGTACTCCACTGTGTGCAAAGGTGTCTGGTAGGCTAGAGGGAAAATAAAGGAGGAAGGAAAAGGGGGGGGGGGGGGGGTGTGCAGACAAGTGTAATCCACCATGTCCAAAGATGTCTCGAAGGCTGGCGAAAAAGGGGGTGGGGGCGCAAATGGGTATTCCACCATATCTAAGGGAGTATCGAGTTCTGGTAGAGGAAAGGATACACCTTACTTATTGTTAAATAAAGTATACATCTATCCTACAACACGGTACTATCGTTCAGTGTTTGCCAAACTTTTCTTAGTCACGGCGCCTTTTTTTTTCAGTTAAAATTTTTCCACGGCGCCCTAACCTAAGTAAACGTATGACTATTCGTATGTGAGAGATTTAAAAATACAAATTAAAAACTTGTAAATCTTCGAATATTTCGCGGCGCCCCTGTGAAAAGGTCGCGGCTTACAGGTGCACCGCGGCGCACAGTTTGGGAATCACTGCTATAGTGCATTCTGTGAAAAGGCAAGGGCTATAAAAAGAAAATAGCACAGGGAATCTTGCCACATATCTATTTTTGTGTCGCGATATTTTACTTCTTCTTCTTTTTTCTCCTGTGTTATATTTGAAGTCCCATTTTGTCAACACCAATAACAACAAAGTTGGACTATGTCCCACGAAGCCATAAGTGGGCGCTGGCAATAACCAAAGCAGAAAGCAAAAATGGTTTAAGAAAATTCAAAACCAGAAGAAAAAGAAAGGGCCATCCAAATTAAGCAGTCAAAAAGCAGCAGACCAGGAACACGGCAAACGACAGACACGGTCCTTATCAGGACTAACAGGAAACAACCTACTCTCGGCAGTGATGGAAACTCAACCCCTTGGGGAGAGAGAACGTCAGTGGTAGACAAAGTTATTTGAAAATCTATTCGCTGAAAATCTTCTTCTTTTAGCGTCGACTTGTGGATATGTGTCTTGTTCCGGAACTTTAGTTGTGTGTGCAATTCCGTTTTACATATCTAGCTTATTTGTATGCAGACTGTTGGTTCCTCGCTTTTCGGGCAAATGTACTCTAACTTCAAAGGACACATTCCTAATAAGGGGACTTTTACGATATACTTGTTAAATGGGCAGTAGCTCCATTGCGCCCGCCTCCCCGCCCCCAAACCACACAACGGGACCCAGGAACGAACACGGAAAAGCGCTACAAGCTCGCAAGCAGGAAGTGAGGAAAGTTATCAGGACCTACAGTCACAAATGCTTAAACATCTTCACATGATCCAATCTTGACAGCCTCAAGGGAAGGAGAAACTTGTCAATCCTAGCTTGTAGAGTCACTATGTACCTAAGGGAAAAAATATGTCTGTCTGTCTGTCTGTCTGTCTGTCTGTCTGTCTGTCTGTCTGTCTGTCTGTCTGTCTGTCGGTCGGTCGGTCGGTCGGTCGGTCGGTCGGTCGGTCGGTCGGTCGGTCGGTCTGGTCTGTCTATCTATCTATTCATCTGTCTGTCTGTCTGTGTGTATGTCTGTCTGTCTATCTATATGTCTATCTGTGTGTCTGTATGTCTGTCTGTCTATCTGTATATCTATTTATCTGCCTGTCTCTCGGTCAGTCTGTCTGTCTGTTTATCTGTCTGTCTGTCTCTCTGTCTGTCTGTCTGTCTCTGCGTCTGTCTGCCCGTCTGTGCGTCTATATCGGTTGTTTTCAACATAGCGGCGATTGGAATTTTTAAGAGGGCGTATAGCAATTTTGAAATTAAGTTCATTTGCACCTTTAATATTCTGTTATTGTCCAGTGTTTCTCAAACATGTTTTGGTCTACCACCCCCTTTTTGGTGGGCAACAAATCACACAGTGCCTCCCTTTGCTGGTGAATATCACCTTTCTCCATGTACCACGTAGAGAAGTATAGGTGGTCACCATTCGTCAGCATACACAATCAGCAGTCACTGCTATTTTAATCTGTTAGATACACCATTTTGGACAAAGAAGGGGAGAAATATTGACATCTAAAAAGATCTGAACATCAAGAAAGATTGGATAATAAACAGCATCCTGTCTCAGAAACTGAAATATTTTGGTCATATCAAGCGCCACGACAGATTGGAAAATTATAGCAGAAGGCGTAGCAGGAAGGAGGGGCAAGGGCCGACCGACACGAAGATGGGCACAGGATATAAGTGACTCCTTGAGTATGAAAGTGCATGAGGCGGGAGAATTGGCGAGAGACCGAGTTTCTTTCAGGCAGACGGTGATGAGAGCGAAGTTCTGCAAAGGACCTGCTACATGATGATGATGATGACATACACTTCATTGAAACAGGTACCAACGGTTTATAACAATGTTTTCTCTCTCAGTGAGTTCTCTCTCTCTCTCTCTCTCTCTCTCTCTCTCTCTCTCTCTCTCTCTCTCTCTCTCTCTCTCTCTCTCTCTCTCTCGCTTTCTCTCCCTCTTCTCTCTCTAGCACTGTCCTTTTTCATTTAGTGCCTCCCAACTGCTCCTGCGACAGCTACTGCCTCCTAGACCTCACCCCCCCCCTCCCCCATCCCAATCTGATCGAGTCTGCTACTTCTTTCTTGACCTGCCCGCACCTCCCCAGAAAAGGGGGAGGGGGAGGCGGGGAGAGGAATCGTTGTGCCTTGCGCCACTTTGGGAAACACTGTTATATTAACGTATTTACAGTTGAACTATAAATAAAACATGTTTTTTTTTAAACCAAATATAAAACCAAAAGTCGTGGATGTTGTGTTATTAACATTTGTGTTCACGTTTTTCTCCAGGTTGTTTTTTGAAGTAAAGAATTGAGAGGTTTTTTTCCCCACCTTCATTTTCTAATAACATTGGGGGGGGGGGGGGGGGGGCTATCCTTCAAATAACGGCCACATATAATAGCGGCCAAAAACACACCCTGACAGAGTCTCATTAGGTCGTGTGTTGTAAACATTCAAAAACTTGAACTCGAAAATAATGAGGTATGAAAAAAAAGGGAAATGGCAAAATCGACTACTTAGCCATTATTGAGGCCTTTAATGTCTGAAAATAGTGTTGCAGAAGTTGCAAATAGTGCCCGAAAATTTGCTCTTTGTGGCTGTAGCGCCATTGAAACTTGGCAAAATATGATCGGTGCCGCATTGGTACTGAGCAAAAAATCCGCGGCGCGGATAGAGAGCTAAACTTGATGGCTGGGACTCACGAACAAATAAATTGGAGGACGTTGCAGGAGATGCGGCACCTGCTGCTTGTGAGTCCCAGCCATCTAGTTTAGCCCCCCCCCCCTACCCGCCACCATCCATCCGCGCCGCGCATAGCAGCGCAAGGATACCCTCGGCGGTGAGTTTAATCGGAGGAACACTATTGCTAACCTGCGTCAGAGCGCGTGGTCTCCCCGCCATGTCGCTATTATCGTGTGTATTGTTGCGTTTCTGGAAGGTTTTAACGGACAGTATTCCTAGTTTTGCCGCTATGTGTTCGTCGGAGCAAGTCGGCAATTTACATCTGACTGAGGCCCTGTCAGGGTGTGTTTTTGGCCGTCATACTATGTGACCGTTATTCGGAGGATAGCCCATTTTTTAAGTTGGGGAGCAGCGATGGGGGAGGGGAGTCTTGCAATATATTATAGAGAGGGCCAATTGATATTGTTTGAAACCATTGATCTCGTTTTACTAAACGTCTACAAACGGGAAAGGCAGTCAGATAGATCAGCTATTTTGCTCAAAATGCCAAGATGATCTATAAAGAAGACCATCAAATGAAATTGGTAGACGTGTGGTACAACCGTGTAAATGTATATAAAGAAACTGGAACAACGAAAACGTGAAGTATAAAAGCAAGCTTAAAAAATAGTAAAAGTATTGCACCCTTTTCCACGCCATCATACGTTTTAGGCAGATAGGGCTAGACCTATGTTTATAGACCAATCGACACTTGGTTTGTTAAGTGATCAGCATCATGCCGGTCGCCTTTACTGCCCATGACATTTACCTGGTACCCATTTAAGGGGTAGGGGGGGGGGTCGACCTGGAAGCCAAGGTTGTATTTTTACGAAAAAAAAAGGTCAGGATCTGAACCCACGACCTTCGAACCCACAGGCGAGCCTCTACACTACAGCAGCTTCCACTTTAATGAATGCAATTACAATAAACAAATGTCAGTTTGACATTAAGCCGTCGTCAACAGACAACAGCGAAGTATTTTTTGTGGGTTTTTTTTTTTTTTATGTGTGGTACTTTTAACTTTAGGGGGGAAACCTGATTGCTGTGATGAAACCTTGATTAAGACTAAGACAAAGACTTCTAACTTTATGGGGAAACTCGATTGCTGTAATGAAAACTCGACTAAGACTAAGACAAAGACTTCTCAGTTTATTTTCTTCTTTGCATTGCGTTCTTTGTCTTATTTCTGATCGTTCTTCTTTGCTGTTGAGTGTTTGCCAAATCAGTTTATTTTTTTTTTTAATTGCATTCCGTAAGGCCGACATTTACTTCATGCTTTTCCATTTATTTCTACAGGAAGTTATTTAGAAAGCCAAGGCGGAGAAGTCAAACCTCGACGTGATACGACTAGATCCTACCCACACATACTGGTCGGGTCAGCACTCCATCATAATCTGTGATTTCCTTTCAAGATGACGTCTTCATCCCGTAATACTGCATATCGTTGGGTCCCCAGTTAAAGTTAACTGATCAGCTCGGCACAATGCACGAATTCCGTTGCACCGGCAAGGATCCTGAAATAATTTAAGTAGAATTGTAACTTCAAATTAGCCGGGGCAGCGCCGTTAAGCTACTCTTTTTGATTTCCAACTGCCAGGGGATGTTTTTACGTGCACAAAACTAGGCACGGGCGTCCAATCTCACAACCCAAAGACCAGGGAAAATTACTGAAAGTCCACGTGAAAAAAATCCTAGCCTTCACCGGGACCTGAACGCCATGACCCGAGACCACGCAGCCCCCTGGACATCAACGTTCAATACCTAAAGCCTGCCTATCCAGTCAGTCAAGTTCTGTAACTATGTTTTACTTGTTCTACCTCTTCTTAGCTTCTCGTCTACTGTGCCCTGTACTATTGATGTTTTTTGAAAGACCGATAGATCTTGTTACATACCCATACTATTGTATTTTCCGTCTTTTCACTGTAGTGCAAGTGGTTCAAAGTTGCGAATGTTCCGGATAATTATACATCAAACCTCGTCATTTGTGATGTTGTCTCTGGTTGATATGCCAAGAATTTGTCTGAAAGATCTCATTTCCAATGCTACTATCTTCTTTTCAAGTTCAGCTGATAAGGTTTCGTTTCAAAGCCATATGTAAACGTACTTCAAGATGAACCAGACACCAAAGGAATAATGGTTTCCTCTTCCAAATACTGATAGAATGGGGTGCTTATATCTGTGGCCACTGTGAATTGTATTGTAAACTGCATAGTCAGCAAATGGTGAATGGCACTTGGGGTACTTTATGCAGTAATGTGTGTGTAACTACTGATGTATCGCAAATGTTGCTTCTGTTGACGACGAACTGCAATACCAGTGGTGGACTGTTAGTGTTGGCACTTCTGGGGGCTGTCTGGCTAATTTTATGTGTGAATATGCCGCAATCTTTACAAGACTGCAGTGGAATTTGTTAAAGTTATTTTTTTACACGGAAATCTCAACTAATGAATGAGCAGATGTTTTACAGAACGTCGCACACCCGAAAGTCTCTATTTTTCAAGCCTGTTTTCCAGCTCTATGTGCTTTTATAACCAAAACATATTCTATATCTTTTGTCACACGGAACAGTCACAGGAATATTTTTAGTTTTCGCTGGCACAAAATCGAAGCTTTTATAAGGCGACCTGTTTATTGTAAAGTTTGACTTGCGATAAACAAAAATTATCCATATTCTCATGTTGCCTGCTTGTTACATAAAGGAAAACGTTACGTTCTGGACCTACATTTCTAGTAAACACAGAAATGTGCTCATAAAGAGAAGTTAGAGATTCCCTGAACACACCAGCGCAAGGATGGTTGTACTTTAGACATAAAAGAGAAATCGCTAACAGGATGTCACGCTTCAGTTAGTCCAATAAAATATCAACTGGCTGAAGTTTATTTTAATGTGACCCCGACAATGTTCAGGGTAATGTGTGTTTTGATCAAGATGCTGTTGTTGTGGGAAATCTACCGTAGAGTTGGTCTGTCTGTCTGTCTGCCTGCCTGCCTGCCTGCCTGTCTGTCTGTCTGTCTGTCTGTCTGTCTGTCTGTCTGTCTGTCTGTCTGTCTGTCTGTCTGTCTGTCTGTCTGTCTGTCTGTCTGTCTGTCTGTCTGTCTGTCTGTCTGTCTGTCTGTCTGTCTGTCTGTCTGTCTGTCTGTCTGTCTGTCTGTCTGTCTGTCTGTCTGTCTGTCTGTCTGCTTATCTATTATTCAGTTTTCTTTCAGATGTGGTATACACACCTACACTCACAAATTCACACATACGTCCAACCACACACTCACACTCACATCATGCATCTCATACCTATATAAACGCGCGCGGAAACACGCAGATATAAGCACATGCATAATATCCTGACATACAACAAAAGCTCACTACGATATTTACAATCAACACCACGTAAAAAGTCCTTTGCAGGAGATCCTTCTAGCCACAGCAGGCAGGAAGGTCATCATTCTCTTCCCTGTCAACTTTCCTTCCCCTTGCTAAGGTGTCCTTGACATCCCGTGTCCTCGTCGTAATATTGGTGGACCTTTACCCCTTCTCACAGAGGCCATATCTCACATCCCATTTCCACCCCCCCCCCCCTTTTTTTTTTCCCAAAGTTTTCCCAATTTTGTTATCTCCAGTACAAGTTTATGGCCACCTTAGGCGCCCCTCCCCCTTGCCTGAAATTTTAAGGTTTTCATTAAAAACAATGCAAGGGGGTTAAGTTCCCCCTTTTGTTTCCCAAGACACACACACACGCATATTGAGAGGAAAACAAGAATAGACGCACTGCCTACACAGAAGTATATCGTCTGAATCGACTAACTGGGTGCTTGCTTCGAAGTCGGAGCGCATCTGTATGAGAGGCAAGGAACCAACAGTCTGCAAACATAAGAGTTTGATCTGGGAAACGGTTGTGCACACAACACTCAGTGTGTGGAACAGGACTACATTCAAGAAGTGGACAAATAGCTAAACCTTTCTTCCGGAGTTTACAACTCATGTACGCGAAGAAGAAGTCTTAATTGAAGAATCGCAGTGGAGGCTAGCAGGGATGATGGGACTGGTAATGGCACTGTGCTATGCCGATGATGTTTTAGGGTACCGTCAAGGAAGAGGCCGGAAGCAGGTTGCCGAGAGCCTTCAGACCTGGGTGCCAATATCATATTCTGAAGGGGCCAAAAAAATAGTCCGGCTCCGTCAGGACCTGAACACCATCACCTTCAGATCCGCAGTCGAGCGTCTAGCCGCTACACCAGGGCAGCTCCCAACCACCAAAGAAAGGTACCTGGTTGAAGGAAGGAAAATCGTAGATGGGTCAGGCCGAGATCAGTTTTCAGAACCTGGTGAGGAGTGGGCACAAATGCCAGCAAAGTGATGCACCCCTTGTGCAGTCTAGTAAATCTGGGTAGAGACTGCAGACAAAACCTGTCTGTGATGGAGGCGGAAGTTGAAGCCTTGATTCCTGAGAACTCTACTGGAGCAGTTATTGGTCCCGATGGATTCGTCGTTGGATATTTGCAAAGTGTATGGCATTTCACGGTTCTGGGTGAAGGAAGAACTGTAAAGGAAGACAGTGGTGATTTTACCTAGACTGCAAGATAGTAACAAAAGCGATGACCTGGCTATAGACACAGACTCTCCGCTCAAGAGTGCTTACTAAAACTAATTCCTTGAGCATGCTTGAAGATATATAAGATGGGTTCGAAGTCAATGGTTGAAGTCTCCTAGGAGGTCTCGTCTGACATGAATCAGTTTCATTGTTGTTCCTCGTCACTGTGAAGTAAGAGGGAAAGAATGAGTGAATAGGCTTGCTGGTAGGGCCACGGTAGGCACAGAAAAAGCAATGGACGGGGCCGATGTTCTTGAAGCCATCAATGAGACAGGACGAGTAGATGATTCAAGAGACGACGGCGAATCAGCAACTTTAACAAGATTACAAGGATGCCATGTCAAAAGAGGTGTCGCCAGACATGAATACTGTTCAGGTAGCCAAAGAAGAATAGTAAACCTACACAGAACCAGTATTGACAGTAGCCACCCCTTTTTTTTTTTCCTTTTTCAAACCCCCCCTTTTTTTTTTTTTTTCCCTTTTTCCCCCTTTTTTTTTATTCTTCTTTTCTTCTTCTCCCTTTTTTCTTTTTTCCTTTTTCTTCTTCTTCTTTTCTTCTTCTTCTTCTTTTTTCTTTTTTCTTTTTTTCTTCTTTTCTTCTTTTTCTTCTTTTTTTCTTCTCTTTTCCTTTTTTTTTTCTTTCTTCGTTTTTCTCTCTGGCCCCATTTTTTTTCCTTTTTTTTGGCCCCCTTTTCCCCCCCCCCCATCTTTATAGAACCCAAAAAGCCCGTTCCTTGCATATTTTGGCTTTAATGTTTGGACCTATTATTTTTTTCTAAAAATGGGATTCCCAAAATTTTGGGGCCAGACTTAACCCAATTTTAGGGGGCCCAGACATACAAAAATTAAATAAAAATATACAATTAAAAATTTTTTATTTTTAGTATCATAGCTTTCCCCCCCCCAAAACCCCCAAGGTAAAACCCCC
>CAJHNH020006202.1:2500-14163 GCA_905116865.2 Candidula unifasciata | reverse complement strand
TACTAGAATCAGACAATAAAAAAGAACAGAAAAGAAGAAACAGTCAAAAAAAAAAAAATGATATTAAGCTTAGTCTAACCATCATCTGAGCAAAAGTAGCAGTTATGCTGTGTGACGAAAACAAGATACATATGTTGATGGAATGCAGTGTCATGTTTCTGGAGAAAGGCCTACTGTTTCAAAAAAAAAAAAAAAAAAAAAAAAAAAAAAAAAAAAAAAAAGAATTTTAGTGCATCATTTAAAAATCAATTTGTTAGAGAAGAAAACTGCAGGAAAATATTAATAAAATAGGTGTGCTAGCGGGAAGACGCAAGAAGAAGAACAACCAAAGTAGGTTGATGAGGGAAAAGAAATATGGTTAGGACAAAAATGTAGTAGTTTCCCGTAGGAAAAAAGCAAAAACATGAAACTTACAGAAAAGACAAGGTTTATTCTTTGCAGGGACCAGAAAGTAATTTCACTAATTACCCTGGTCGTTGACAAATGTGAAGTTATACAACTAAAATACAATATGACCAAACACAAGACTTAACACAAAACCACGTTCACGGACTAAAAATCCTAACTTGAATTAGGCACATAAATGAATAATCATGCACACTAAAAAATCTGGTCTTAGTTAACTGAACACATAAACTGAAGCGCTACAGAAATAACAATACCTTAACAACCAACATGGTGCTCAATCAGGCCACGCGCTAAGCACTTAAGCTAACAAAAGTAAATATTTGCTTCTAGCGACATAAAATCAAATATCACCCAGTGATGATAGGTATTGATATCTAAGCCTACACAGTTTCTGCTAGAGACAATTTATACCTAAGAAGGAAACTAACTATAGAATGTACCACAGCTGTAATTAACGAGCCAGATTCTCTATCTCGGCCCGGGCATTCGCACATGTGCCGCAATGAGACCACGTGCGATCTGCATCATCAACCACTGGGCAACTTACCCCGGTCAGCAGAGAACACACCAAGAGAGAGAACAGGCCAGTACACGGACTTTTTATAGACACCGTGCTTCCCTAGGGTACCAGATTTTTGATTCGCTTCATCCAAATTAGAATTATTCAACGGCGTTGGCGTCCTGCCACATATGCATAGAAATTTCTATTATGGTTTAATTATAGAGGATTTTTATTACAGTTACAATTATTTTAAATTCTAGAGTAATATCGCTATTGTCTACAAGCTATACGACACTATCACTAGAGTTTCCACTAGAGTTTACATATGGTGTACGCAAAGAGAAGAAGAAAGAAGAAGAAGAAGAAGAAGAAGAAGAAGAAGAAGAAGAAGAAGAAGAAGAAGAAGAAGAAGAAGAAGAAGAAGAAGTGAAAATCAAATGGAACTTTCAAAACATTAAACAAGGTGTTAGACACGAATGCGTACTATCACCTGTTTTATTTAGTGTGCAAGCGAAATAATAATGCAATCCATTCATGGTATGCAAGGCATATCGGTAGGTGGGATATTGTGAACAGATTGCATTATTATAAGGACATAGTTTTGATCGCTGAAAATGAAACACTACTGCGAGAAATGATGAAGATAATTGTAACAGAAAGTGAAAACAAGAGTCTTAGTTTTAACAGCAGAAAAACGTGTCATGGTAATTACAAAGAAAATGAACCCTGCAGAATAATGCAACATAAAAGTAAATGGGACAGTCCAAGCAAGATGACACTTTAAAGTACTTAGATACTGCTGATAACAGCAGACTTAAGACGTACTAAGGTTAGTTGCGTATCCTTTACAGGTCGTTGCAGAACCAACCCCAACAGCCCCTGGCTGTTGTGTGGGTTTTCTAGGCAAATTTACGTCTAGTAGTTTGCTATTGCCCCTGGACGGTCGGCTTTCTTGATACCACTGTCGAAACCAACGCAAGGCGCATCGCCCGTAGCTGGGATCGAACCCGGTATCCCGGCATTACGAAGCGTTCGCATCGACTTAGCCTCAGAGCCGACGAAGACGTATGATGAGACACCCTTGACAAATAAAACGAGTAATGAAGATGTTTCGAAAGAACCCGATTCACGAAGACAGTTGATTGTCCACAATTTTTATGCTACTCCCCATGATACTACCAAAGAATGCAGGTCTTCTGCTTCTGATTTCAACCATGACCGGTCATGTTTCAACAGTCAGTTCTCTGATTTGGAAAAAAAGTTAAAATTATGAATATAATACTATCAAAACAGCAGTAAGTACATACCGGCAGTGATCTCTGTAGATCAAGGAATGCTGATCTTAGAGTTTTAACTCTTGATCTCTCTCTAGCAGCATTGTTTTGAGGTTTGACCTGGCGCTTGATTACACAGAAATCGTTTATGTGATCCATCTTCTCACTGGGCATGTAATAGTTTCAGTCATGAAAATTATACATAAATGAAATCAACATGCCGTAAATAAAGTTAATTATTATTTAGTATCTTACTATTTCTGAAACGTTTACCGGGTAAAGTCATGGAAAGTTAATCTGACCGGTGTCATGCTGACCACATCATTAACCGAGTGCAGACTGGTTATTAAAATATGAGCAGCATTAAATGTCCAGTGTGCAACTGATGTAATAAGGGTCAATAATATATATATATATATATATATATATATATATATATATATATATATATATATATATATATATATATATATAATGTCTAGAAGCATTTCAAACCGATTCGCTGTTTCGCCAGCTGCTCTGACTGGTGCTTGTTGTTTATGGTAAAGAGATTCAATAAGATGTACTAAATGTGTGTTGGGAATTCCAGGCATCTTAGTATATACCACAGTTTGTGGTGCTGAACACATTCAGCAGCCTGCTGTATTCTATGAAGCCTGTAGGGGGATCTATCTTACACTTTCTACATTTCTCAAGGATGATTCTCATGCTGAAAATTATGAACCCCAATTCCTCTTTTAAAGGTGGTACCAGATATTCGGCTCCGCTTCTTTACATTCAACATACTGAGAAATTCTTCTTCTTCTTCTATTATCGTTCACCGGCTTTAAACTAAGACGGAAAGTTCTGGTTGTTCGTCCACTTCTGAACTCTAGACCCGTTCCAGCAACTGAGTATTGCGTGCTCATCCGTTTCAAGGCTGACTCATTTGCATGCAGACTGTTGGTTTCTTGCCACTCGGGCAGATGTACTCCGACTTCTAAAGAAGCTCACAATTAGTCGACTCACGACATGCTTTTGGACAGGCAGTGGGTCAATTCTTGTTATCCACTAAAATGAGGCCCAGAACCCACAGTATTTCTGAGAAACTGGAAATTATTCTTTACGCCTTGTCAAAATCAGCTCCATGCATTCAGATGGTCGGTCAGTGCATTGAAGGGACAAAATTCGTATCTTTCAACCAAAATTCCCCAAAAGTGGGGGAGGGGAAGGGGGAAGGAAAGGGGGTGGGCTTAGGTTATAATTGTGGCTAGGTTATGTGCGCCATATAAAATGGCTTAGCACCAACAGCCATGAAAAGGCCTCCTGCAGTGATGCGATCAAAAGAGACAGACCCAAATACAGTCCCGACGAAGTCGTCTACCGGCAAGTAATAAGCGACTGATGACGCATTCAGCAATATTACCTGCTTTTGAATACTGGGATCCTCGTGTGGGTTCCTGGGCCTTGTTATATGGAAAACATAAATAGACCCACTGCCTACCCAAAAGCATGTCGTAAGAGTCAACTAATTGGGAGCTTCCTTCGAAGTCGGAGTGCGTCTGCCCGAGAGGCAAGGAACCAACAGTCTGCATACAAATGATTCAGATGTGTGAAACGGATGCACACGCAACACTGAGGTGCTGAAACAGGACTGCAGTCCAGAAGTGGACTAATAACCAAAACTTTCCGACTGAGTTTACAGCCAGTGAACGCGAAGAAGAAGAAGAATACTGCAAACGCTTAACGAGAGGCGATCATTCTAGCCATTAGGAAATTTGCTCCTCTGAAATTTTTCTAGGTGAAAGGAGAAAGGTCGGCAATTCAGATCCCTTGCCACTTTTTCTACATCGAGTAGTATTTCTGCAAATAGAACAGTGTTCTGCTACCCTAATTTACGGAATAATTTTTCTTGTCGCTTCTAAACAAAAGTTTATGGTGACTGGATTTTCAACTTATACTTTACTTAAAGTCGGCGTCTGTGGCTTAAGTGTTGCGAACTCCCTTCGTAATGTCCGAGTGCGGGGTTTGATTCCTGCTGCATATGATTTGTCTTGCGCTGGTTTCGACTGTGAAACCGAGAGCTGACCGTTCAGGAACAATGGCAAACTACTGATCGTAACATTTTCTAGAAAAACAAAAAATAGCTAATAAATGCTGGGGTTGGTGCTGCGATGTCCTGTAAAGGATACGCAACTAACCTTTAGCTTTGCTTAAAACGGGGGTAGCCAGTGCCACTGCGTACTTCCTAATTGTCTTTTACGTCATGTATTAAACGTTACAGGGTTATTGTTGTTTTAACTTTTATTTTGCTAGTCCCACAAATGACGAGGGTCACCGTATAATTAACCAACACATGGGTAACCATGTACCTCTTTTAACTTCAGTGAAAAGACACAGACAATGCAGTGATAGAGATATGTAATACGTCTAACGGCCTCTCAAAAAACAATACTATAGGACTCAGTAGAGGGGAAGAGGAGAAGAGGCAGACACAGAAAGACCTGGTTACAGAACTTGACTGACTGGACAGACCTTAGACATTCAATCAAGTAACTCCGTGTTACGGGACAATGATGCTAATGATGATGATGATAATGATTGTACCTCACATCGTTACTTTGTCTTTAAAAAAATAGGCATTGGCTGTGCTTGGGCTGAGTGTATGGTGCTCCTGTTGTTTATAATTTAAAACCAGTCAGCTCTCAATGAGTGATTTTTCCATGGTACTCAAATTTGGGCTAACGAAATAGAATGTATTCAAAATGGTGACGTAAAGAATTACTGTGTTATTTCAAAGGGAACACAACGACTGAAATAAAGGTAAAACGACAAAAGTTTGAAACAAGTGCAAGAATGTAAATACTTCTGAGCAACGTTACACACACCAGGAGACTATATATACTGACAGAAATAAGAATACAGCAGGCCAATAACGTTACGTATCAACTGAACAAAGTCTTGCAATACTTGCCTATTCACTATATATATATATATATATATATATATATATATATATATATATATATATATATATATATATATATATATATATATATATATATATATATATGTGTGTGTGTGTGTGTGTGTGTGTGTGTGTATGTATGTATTGCATTGTAAATGCAATCTTTATTCCAACTTTAGGTTACCAGTGTAAAACATGGACATTAACGAAAGAACACGAAAGAAAAGTAACCATCTGTGAAATCCCATGTTTGAAAAAAAAAGGCTGTAAATAAAATCACCTGATATCTTGTGAGAAATAAAGAGATTAGAAAAACTATTGGAACAATACTCATCGTTAAATTCATTGATAAACAAAGACTGAAATGGTTTGGTCATCTAGTGAGTATGAAGCCAGCGATACAGTCAGCCAGGGAATACAACATGAAAAAGAAGCAACAATAAACAGTGGGAGAGCTAGAAAAATAACGATTGATATAATCACTGACAGTCTAAGATGTCATTATAAGTATACCAGGTGACAGAGCTCGTCCTGTCACAGCTGTTACAATATAACACCAAATGCACAAGCGGATACTGACCGAAGAAAGAAAGACAGTAAAATAAGTAAGAAATTAAAAGAATACAAATTCTCAGGGAGTCGCCGTGGTGTAGCAGATAGACACTTGGCTGCAAATCGGAAGGTCGTGGGTTGACCACATCACCCACCAAGTGCCGATTGGTCCATAAAATATATGTCTAGCTCAATACACATGATGGCGTGGAAAAGGGTCCTTCACTGTTAATTTTTTCTTCTTTCACTTCTTTCAAATTCTTGTTTCGATAGTGATTTAATATCTTGGCCAGATTGTTTGAAAGGCCAATATGTTAACTTCAGTACTATCGCGAACTATCTTTAAGAACTATAAACTTAGTAAACATGTATAGAAGAGGTAGAGGCACAAAAGAGTACATACCTGCCTGCGTGAGTTCTGGCTTGCTTGTGAGCTCTTTGGCTGCTTTTTGTGTAAGTGGAGAGCGGTACTTAACATGTGTTCTCGGGATGACGCTGAATCTAATAGGTTGTAGGGTCATCAAGATGAAGCCCCTCCCACTTACCTCCCATGTTTAGTTTCTTCAGGCAACTATTTCCCCACTTTTGTCTGAGATCTGAATACGCCACATTAAACTTAGTTGCGTATCCTTTAGAAGACATTGCAGAACCAATACCGGCATTGTTTTGGCTATTATGGTTTTTCTAGGTAAATTTACGTCGAGTAGTTTGCCATTGCTTCTAAACGGTTTGCTTCTCGATACCACTGTCGAAACCAACGCAAAGCTGCTGTGATTGAACCCTGCACCCCGGCATTATAAAGCACGTTTGCAACTCAAAAACCACAAAGCATACGCGACGTGTGTGTGTAAAGTAAGTTATGGACCATTTCAAACAGCAGCGCATTGGACAGAGTCTGGGAGTTATTTCAATCTTTACAAATATCGGAATCCATGCAAGTTTGAACTCAAGACCTCTGGGCTTGTAAGGGAATCACACTAGTTGCTACGCTACAACGGCTTTCGTCAGAAGGTGTATCAGACATCATCATCAGTCAGCAGATTCTTTACAGAACGTCGCCATCGTCTGAAAGTTTCTCGGTCTCTAGTAAATTTTGTCTTGCGTTGTTTTCGACAATGGTACCGAGAGATAATCGCTCAGAAAGCAACGGCAAACTACTGAACGTAAAATTTGCCTAGAAAAACCACAAAAGCTAAAACATTGCTGGAGTTGGTTCTGCAAAATCCTGTAAAAGATACGCAGTTGACTGACTGATACATTCTCAATGTCTTATATACACTTTAGCAGAGGTATGCCTCTGTTTCGTTTCCCTCCATCAGCTATCTCCTCAGGCCACCATGTACGTTTGAAAATGTTTCAAGGCTTAAAAGATTACGTAGACTGTTTGTGCAGGCTTACATATAAGTCATATATATTTTGGATGCTGTTTTGTGGTTTAAAACTAGGCTGCGATATCTGTGCCTTCCGAACTGACACGTCCGACTTCGACAAATTTCTAATAAGTCGCCTTTTACGGCATGATATGCAAAATTTTTCCCTCCGACAAAATCCTGGCAATTTTTTTCTTCTTTTTCTCGTTCACCGGTTGGAAACTCTGGCGGAAAGTTCTAGTTATTCGTCCACTTCTGGAATTTAGTCGTGTTCTAGTTATTTGTCCACTTCTGGAATTTAGTCGTGTTTTAGTTATTCGTCCACTTCTGGAATTTAGTCGTGTTTTAGTTATTCGTCCACTTCTGGAATTTAGTCGTGTTTTAGTTATTCGTCCACTTCTGGAATTTAGTCGTGGTCAGAACCTGAGAGCTGCATGCACGCCCTTTTTGTAGGTCTGTTTTATTCGTAGGCAGACTGTTGGCTTTTTGTCTTTCAAGTAGGCACACCTTAAAGCAAACTTCCAGTTAGTCAACTCTTACGCCATGCTTGTTGTAGAAGCAGTCGGTTTTATATTGTCCCCCCTCCCCCCCCCCCCCATGTGGCCCTGGAACACACACAGGGATCCTAGGAACCCACATAGAGATCCCTGGAACTCACGAAGAGATTCTCTGAACCCACACAGGAATCCTCGGAACCCACACATGGATCCTCAGAACACTTTAAGGGATCATCGACACCCATACAGAGATCCTCGAAACACAGATCATTTGAAAATACAAACGGATCAAAGGAGCTCATAAAAGTGTCATAGGAACCCATATAAGTATCATAGGAACCCCCACAGGGATCCTCAGAGCTCACACATAAGGATTCTCGGAACCCCCACAGGGATCCTCAGAGCTCACACACAAGGATTCTCGGAACCCCCACAGGGATCCTCAGAGCTCACACATAAGGATTCTCGGAACCCCCACAGGGATCCTCAGAGCTCACACACAAGGATTCTCGGAACCCCCACAGGGATCCTCTGAACCCACACAGGGAGTGTGATATATTCACCACGACACAATGTATACGTTTTAATGTTACCGTATCACATACATTACACGTTACAGTTTCGTCTATTACACAATGCTTTGTTCAAGTTTTATGAAATGATATGCGTTATCAATTAAGATTCAATAGAAAACATACATTGCATGCTAAAATGTCATCAGAACACACACACTATATGTATAAGATTCGTTGGTTCACATACATTATATGTCAAACTTGCAACAGGTTACATATACAACACAAATGTTTGTTATTATCTATTAAGTCGTTCCCATGTGGGATGCAATTTTTCCTTATTTTGAAGCCCCACCCTGGCTGTTGCTGAGTGCCCTAATATAACCTAACGGTTGAACGGGGTCTCGGGGACCTCTCCAATGGTGATCCTCGTCCTCATGGTGGCACTTTGTCTCACCGGGTGTTTATTGCTCTGTATGATGTCTTGATGGGGTAAAACTTAACTACATACCTACCATGTTTATTAAAGACATGGATTACATGTTCCAAATTCGCTACACCATATGGCGCGAAACTCGTTAGATCACATACACTTTGCCAACTTGAAACGACGGTCATTTTCAAATACCCTTCCCGGTTTCAAGCTCTTTGGTGTTTAATTATTTAAAATAAATAAATACTTAAAATGTATACAGTAATTTTGTATACTAGGGTCCCTCGACATGTTTACGTCTGTGGATGGAGAAATCGCCCCTCAAAGTCGAACACCGGGAGTTGCCGTGGCGGAGTGGCTAGACGCCCGTCGCGGATCGGAAAGTCGTGGGTTCGCTCCCTGGCAGAGCCGGACTTTTTTTCAAAAGTGACCTTGGCTTCCAGGTTGACCCAGCCTTGAGTGGGTACCAGGTGCAGTCTCGGGAAGTAAAGACAGTCGGTGTGATGCTGACCACATCAGCCATCTTGTGCCGATTGGTCTATAAAATATAGATCTAGCCCTATATGCCCTATACGCATAAGGCGCGGAAAAGGGTCCTTTACTTTACTTTTTTACAAAGTCGAACCCCACTGCTACGCCGTGACAGGCGGTAAATAGGACAATGTAGGAGAATGCTTGGGTCGGATAAAGTAGGGCGTGGTTTTGTGTCTCGGTGTGGTATTAAGTCAGTCCAGTGTCCCCCCGAAACGTCCTGGCCAACGAGGCTCTGCTGAAGTTAACGACAGCCTTTGCAAGCCAGCAATATATTTATTATTGCTTCATAAAATACAAAGAGATATATAAAATCCCCAGATTAGCACACAGAATCATCTCACAAAAAGCAACATATTCATTTAAAGCGGCTGCTACCAGTATCAGACATAGTCAGTTGCAACAAAGCTGAAAAAAAAAAATAATAACCATAGAAATGAAATGTCTGGGAAGCTCGGCAGAAATGACCATAGGAGACTAAAATCAGGAATGAGGTCACAAGAGAAAAATTCTACACAGAACCATTTCTAAACTACATACACGGATAGCAAATCAAGGATAGCAACCAAGAGAGAATGGCTTGTGACGCCATGCCATGCAAGATATACAATAAAAGGAAAAGGACGCAGAACACGAGGTAGACCAAGAACACGTGAAAAGATAACGTCAGAAAAACACTATAGCAGCACGAAGCGTCTGTGGTCGATGTCCTCACGAACAGGAAGAAGCAAAACATGATGTCTCCCTGGAAACTCGAGCAGTAAAAGATGTAGTGAAGAAGAAAAGAAAAATAACTCTACGGCCGCTTAAAGGTCAGAGCCTCCGTATTAAAAACAGATGAAGAAAAAAATAGGCTACCTAAAAGAAAAGCTTGTCTGCTGAAGTGATGGTCAAAGGCTTCAATCTTCTTCTTCTTTTGTCAAAATATGCTTGTGCCGCTAGGCGTCGCAGTCTATCAGATGATCGGCAACCGAGCCAGGGCGCGCTCAGTCGCTTCATATGCCGTGATGTTATGAAGTCTCAAGTTGTCCGTGACTCCTTCAATCCATCTTCTTCTTGGTCTTCACCTGCCTCTTGGTGTTTCGATTTTCATGTTGTATGCTCTTGATGCTGGCATCATTGGTTCCATTCTCACTAGGTGACCAAACCATTTCATTCTTTGCTTCTCAATAAATTTAACGATGGGTATGGTTCGAATAGTTCTTGTAATCACATCGTTTCTCACTCGATCTCTTCTGGTTTTATTCGCAGCCATTCTCAAACATCTCATTTCACAGGTGGTTAGTCTTCTCTCGTGTTCTTTTGTTAATGTCCAAGTCTGACATTGATAACCTAATGTCGGTATAAAGATTGTATTTATAATTTGTCTTTTTATCTCAGCTGGGACAGCAGGGTGTTTTAAAATTGGGGCAAGCTGGTATGCGACATTGTTGGCTTGTTGGATTCTTGCTTCGATCTCTCTGTCTATTTTACCATTGAATGAAAAGATACTTCCCAAGTATTTAAATTCTTGCACTTGTTTTAGGCTGTGATCTAGAATAAAGGCTTCAAACCATCTAGCAAAAAGTATAGAAAATAAGGTACCCGTTTTTAACGCCAAATGCACTTGCAGCATATGACGCGAGACATAAATTTGTAGGCCAATCAGAAGATGGTCATGCGTTACATGTAAAGATATTTAAATTAAGAAAACTAGTTTGGAAGACAGAGACATTGCCCCATGACATGTCTTTATTCATACCCATTTTTAAGTAAGGAGGCAAGTATAAGTATGAAAATTATAGAGGAATATCACGCATATGAAGCGACTGAGCGCGCCCTGGCTCGGTTGCCGATCATCTGATAGACTGCGACGCCTAGCGGCACAAGCAGATTTTGACAAAAGAAGAAGAAGATTGAAGCCTTTGACCATCACTTCAGCAGACAAGCTTTTCTTTTAGGTAGCCTATTTTTTTCTTCATCTGTTTTTAATCTGGAGGCTCTGACCTTTAAGCGGCCGTAGAGTTCTACAAGCTTTAGGACACTATCGGCGGTACTGCTAAAGAGGCTAAAACCATACGTTGAAGACATATTGGGAGAATACCAAGCGGGTTTCTGACAGAACAGATCAACAATAGATCAAATATTTATTTTACGGCAAATAGCAGAGCAGAACTGTACGGCAAATAGCAGAGCAAAACTGGTAATATAGAAAAGATGTATAAAATGATTTTGTGGATTAAAAAAAAAAAAAGCGTACTATAGTGTACATAGAAACAGTTTATAGAATGCTATAAAGGACTTTGAAATACTAAAGAAGCTAATTACCATGACCAAACTATGTATGCAGGACACTTGTAATAAAGTAATATATAAAGGCACAAAGCCATTATGTTCACAATACACCAAAGGCGTGGACATGAGGTTTTTACTTTCACTTTCCTTGAGATAACTGAAGGATACTGGAAAATAAATGAGGGCATGGAGTGAGTTACCTAAGGGCCTACTTTCGAATTGGGGATAATAAGAATTAATGTTTAAAACAACCCATCAACACTCATGGAGGCAACGTAACATCAATGTGTGGAAACACAATGTGAGAAGAAAAAGAAATACAGTATTGCAATGCGAGTAGCCCTTTCCATGTTTGCACAT